>PVIC010048103.1:0-13626 GCA_004025085.1 Thryonomys swinderianus | reverse complement strand
TATAGAGTGGAATATTTCTATAGGAAACTTGGTGTGGGAATATGATGAGGGGAAGGAATAAATATGATACAGAAAGAAAATAAAAGAGCATGTATAAGGGGGGAGGAGGGGGGAGTGGGTAGGGTTATGGGTAAAAATGAGAATTAACTTGTGGCATATACTGGTACAAATTTCCCAATGTTATATGTGATTTTGAGATATATATATATATATAAATTGTACCATTAAAGAATTCAATAAAAAATTATTTTCTTAGAGATATGGATAGGGTTGTTATATATCATAGTGTTTTACATTTAGGAATATTTGGAGTATTCTTTTTTGCTCAATTAATCCCAGAAGGCTCAATAATTTTATATCTTCTTTGATTTTCTATTTGAAAAAGATGGAATCATTCATAATAAACTAGAGTAATAAGCTAAGAATGAATTGCTATAACTAACAGACTATAGTATTTACACTTTGATTTTAGTAGTACAGTGCATATAAACATTGATGATAAAAGTCAGTCCATGTCAGTATCTTTAACATTAACTTCATTTTAATTCTTTCCTGTCTGCCGTTCAGTTTTCTAAAGATTGTTCTAAACCAATGTACTTCTAGCTAAAGATATTTTATTTTAAAAATTAAATTTGAGTAAAAACTAATTTTGTATACTCTTGTAATTAAGTAATGGTTACATATTTCTATTAATTTGAAATAAAGTTTTAGATGAATTGGCTTATTAATTGGTTGCATTCAGCTCATTTTACATACAAAATTGAAATATAATAAACAATTCATAAAACATAATAAAATTAATAAAATACAAATATATTCAACCAAGTTAAAGAAAAAAAAAACAAAGGATGAGATTATTATATAAATACAGACCATAAATCTTGAGTCTTTTTATGAGGGCCCCGAATTTTGGCATTAGTCACTGAATGTGAGAAAATAAACCTATTTATCTATGTGGTTCTTTTATAAAATGGAGCATGATTCTGCCGTAAAGAATGATAAGTTTGAGTCATTTATACTCTAATGGATGTACCTTAAGGACATACTCATAAGTGAAATAAATAGGTCATAGATTTGTAAACATCATATCTTTTCTCTGGTATGGGAAACTGAAGATGTAAATGAGTTCCAGAGTGTATGAGAAATACTGTAAAACAGAAAATATTCAAGTGTAAGGGGGTAAGAGTATATAACATGTGGGAAATGCTATGGTAAAAGCAAAGGAAACAACTCTTATGTATATGTAGGGTGCGAGTCTGTAGGGTGGGGAGAGGAATGGGAAAAATAAAAAAAAATAAGTTGTGTCATATACTGGTACAAATTTTCAATGTTGATTGTGATCACGAGGTATATATAAAATATACCAACAAAATTCTTTTAGATTAAAAACATAACAGTCATTTAGGGAAAAATGAAATTCTGCTTAAAAGATAGAAAGTGTTGCATTAAATTTAGTGTTCTTGGGCTGGGGATTTATTTCAGTGGTTCCAGCATCTGCTTGGCAAGTGCAAGCTCCCTGGTTTGATCCCCAGTAAGCACATATGACAATTTAGGGCATGGTGGCTCACGCCTGCAATCCCAGCACTCAGGAGGCAGAGGCAGGATGATTGCTGAGTTTGAGGCCTGCCTGAGCTACACAGTGAGCTCAGGGCCACACTGAACTACAAACCGAGACCTTGTCAAAAAAAATATAATAATTGGTATCTTTACATAATATATCTGATTTTTATTTTTGAATTAAAATAGCTTATAAAATTTCAGAATTTGGCTGTCATTTCAAATTTGAAGCATTTCAATTGTAATAAGTTTCTTTACTTATAAAAAAGATGCCATAAATGTGTTGCAACTTAATTTCTGGTATTGCTGATTTATAGAGCAAAGAAGGATTTACAGAATTATGACCACACAGTTACATGTGTAACTACATATATAGTGGGGACATATGTGTTAATGTACCAGGTTGTCAATTTAATGGCATAGATGCCATCTTTTGACACTAATTTTGCATATTTTTAAACTAGTTGGATTGCTTTCACATATATTATCTTCTCTAAAATGCAATCAATTTTATTGCTTAAAATATTTGTCAGCATCTTGCACATTACTCTAATACTTTTATTTGTTTTGATAATGACATCAAAATAATTTTACCTGAATTCAATTACAATGTGAAAAACTTGTGTTTCCTCCCGATTTCTATCAGATAAGGAGCTCTGCTTCTATTCCAACGTGCCAAGGAGACTATGCCTTATCCAGGTGTCCTGGGACTATCTTGGCACATAGATGCTCCCTTTGAAGAGTAAATTCAAAATAATGGAGGAAATCTATGTTAAAATAAAGAAATATAGGTAAGTGTCTTTAAAGTGTTTCACCACAAGTCTCTAGGATATTATGATTACAATAGATTTTTTTTTTTGAGACAGGGTCTCGCTTTTTAGTTCAGGCTGTCCCTGAGCTCACTATGTAGCCCAGGCAAGCCTCAAACTCAGCAATCCTCCTGCCTCTGCCTCCTGAGTGCAGGGATTACAGACTTGAGCCACCACGCCCGGTTTACAATGGATTTTCATCAACTCTTTCTGAAAACTATAATGTGAGATGAAACATGAAGAATGAGATAAGCTCTTGAGCTTTCAAGATGGCATGATAATGGATCTCAAACAGACCTCAGTTTCTTATTTTATTCCTCAGAGTTTACATAAGACTATACTGAATCCACAAGTAATGTCCAGAAAACATAATTCATTTAACAATTTTCTCTCAGTCTCGCAGACTAAGTGATATAATGAATTATAATAGATTTTATACTGCCCTTTCATTTTATTTGTAAGATACAATATGATAATATAGTTTAATAATTTCTATGTTCACGACTGTCATAGAATTAATAATAAAGCAAATATTTATCATTGTAAATTCTATGAGATCATAATTTTTTTAAGAATTTTAAAATTAGAAGCAAGCAATTTTAAAAGAATGCATTATTTTAATAGATATTACTATGATTTCAGTCTCTCCTATTTTTGTGGAAGATTTTCACACACACACACACACTTCTTAGCAGATGGATATCTAGTGCAGTATTGAGTATCTCATTGATTATTAATGAAATTTTAGGTCTTTTTACAGGATCAAAAAAGTCATTAATCATTAATACTACTTGCTTAAACGCATTAGAATAAGCCTTTACTTGTTAGAGTAGAACCAAAATGTACAGATTATCCCCGTTTAAAAAGTGTTTTTGTTTTTAAATTTCATTCACTTAAAAGTGAGTTCACATTTAGTCCTCAAAGCTGTGTTTTGTCAGGGAAATAATCATTCTATCCTTTAGGTGAATATATTTAAATGACCATTTACATTATTTTATAGCTAACTATATATAGACCTATTAGAAGTTTGGTCCAAGGATAATATATTCAAAATATACTTTTAAAAATTAGATTTAGTAAAACTACTTGCATCCTATCACTCTCTGAATAATTTCAAATATAATAAAAATCAGGCACTTAGAAAACATGATATAAAAGACAAAATTGAGTGTAAATTGAAGTAAATATAAAATGTTAGAGGAAAGAGACATTGTCATAATTTAACCCCAGTGCCTCAATTTTACAGACAAGGAAAGTGGGGCCAAATGTTTCTGTGACTATTTCGATTTTTACAGGAAGTAGAATAAGAGCTAACACTGGAAGTGAAATTCCACCCCTTGAGAAGACCGCTGCTAAATTGTTGTGTTGTTATTCAAAGTGTGCAATGTAACTTTACATTCACTGTTTGAATTCTGTAATTTTCAAAAATTCTTTGCTTATTAAAATATGAATTCAAGGTAAACCATTTGTTCTCTATATGAAGTGTTTTTTTTTTTCTTCTTTTTGCTTATTGGTTTGATTATTCAAGACAGACACAGTTAAAGTGCAACACTCCTATCATCCCTGGGGGGGAAAAATCTTGGGTAATTTCATAAAATTTCAGTTTAGTTATTTCATTTTTATTTGCATTAAAACAGAAAAATACAACAAATAAAATTTGAGTATGTGTATTAATTATATTTATTGAAGTATTTTCCCAATACTCTAATAATGGCTGTGAAAAATTCTGTGTGGTGCACAGATTTCAGCACCCTACCAATCATATAATTCTGACAAAAAGTAATTTGTAAAGGTAACTTCTTTCTCAAGTTTCTTTAGCTATTCTGAATTACTAATACAGCTAGTGAATTCTACAATCATATTTTTGTTACTATTAAAGATTCTAAAATATTCCTAAGTGACTACTCATATCTCAGACAGGTCAATATAGAAAGTCAACAAATGAAACTAGATAGATTATTGACATTGTCATATGGCTACAGTAAAGAAAAATAATTCAAAGTAGATAAAGTCTACACAGATATAGATAAAAAAATTGAAAACATGTCCCAACTTTATGAAGAAAAAAATAAATTATTAGGCAAAGAAAAAAAAAACACAGAGCCAGGCTTTAAAATGATTTTGCTGAGGTACTTTTCCAGAGAGAAATCTGATTTACAGAGAAAGGCCTAGAGAAACTCTGATATTCTATGTTATTACACAATATCTTTGTCTCAACATCCAGAACACAAATGTGTTTTCTCAAGATCTGTTTTAAACTGCTATTTTTACTTGTTAAATGTATTTTGTTTTTTTTCTCCTTGTAATTACTTAATGACTAATCATTGAAGCAAGTAAGGAAACTACCTCTTTTATGTCTGATATTTCTATCGCAGACTAGGAAAGACAAACTAGCTCTTTAATTATAAATTACCTGGTTCTCTCCTGTAAGCTTTCTGCCCACCTCATAAGCCTTGTTAATATTTTGTAGTAAGTACCATGAACTCAGGCATTTGTCCTTTTTGTTATTAGATCTCTCTACTCTTATTTTTTCCTCATTTTATTCATAATTAAGTCCTAAACCAGTCTGTAAAATGTAAACTCAGAGGCAAAGAGTTCAAGGTATCTTAGTTAATTCTAGTTTTATTTTGTTTAGGAATTGAAAGTATTTTTCTATACTTCAGTGTTTCCTAGGAACTTTTTATTTATTTGAATTTTTGACACAATTTTCAGTTATTATTTGACAATATATTAAAGTACATTTGAGGCCTTATCTGTATGCTTTGCTGAATTCTAATAAAGGGTTCTAATAAAGGGTTGAGTTGCTGAATTCTAATAATGTTTAGAATTTGAGAATAACCAACTGTGGCAATGATAAATAACAAAAGGTAATATCCACTGGATAAGGAGATCCTCTGAGTTTTTGCTAAGCACACTCAGTATGCAATGGTTCAACTTACTGAGCTGTAGTCTGCCAACTATAATGGACACTGAGACTGGATAATTGGCCCTGCTGGCTTCCTTTAGAGTCATTGTCTGTCAATTCCTAGGTCTCAAGGTAGCAGCAATAGTGTTCATTGTACACAATTGTTATCAACTTAGTAACTACAACATAGAGAGTTAGAGAGGTTCTCTGAATTAAAACACACACAGTCAGAGGAAATTAGATGACATGGCCTATTGTCATTTATTTTGAGTGGAGAAAGATTTGCTTACATAGCATATGCCTCTAAAACTTTTTATGTGCTCGAGAGAGTTAACTTATACTCAGCGAAGAAGTAAAGCTTCTCAAACTTTTTAAACACTCTGTCTGGGCTTCCTCTATGAAGGTAATGGAAAGGGCTTTATTTTGCAATCAATATTCTTGTAAAAAGACATTACAGTTTCAGGGAACTCAGTTAAAAGAATCCCTCAGAAAAGTAACTGAACAAGAACAGATACCTGACTGTCTTCTCTCAATTTAAGACTGAAAACATCAAAGTTGCAAGCCTTTAAGCAGTAGCAAAAGTCAAGTGGAGCCATTAGACTACAAAGCAATCTGTAAATTATTAACTTCCCAACTGCAGCACCAAGCTAGCTTCAGGAGAAAGTTCTAAACCTTAATAAGTAAAATTTATAAAAATTGTTTTTATGTATTTCTTTAAGCAACTGAGAACATGCATCTTGTGCTTTTCTAATTTAGAACACAACCATTAGAAAAATCTGCTACAAGCAGTAGACAACTAGAATTACTGCAGTAGCTTTCAGCTTTATTCAGTGCTCAGCTTTTCAAAATCTACCAAACACTCAAACTCAGGAGAGATAGCTTCCATTCTTTAAAATCTGCTCCTAGGAGAGCATAAGCACATGTGACATGATGGACACAGGAGACACTGGTGATTATGTGCATTTTTTTTCCACGATGGAGAGGGAAAGAATCTGTACTGGTCACCTACTCCTGCAAAACTTTTGAATCCTGAGAATCTTAATTCTCCTGTTTTATATTAGTTCACCTAATGGAATACTACCCTTACTCAAATACTACTTGAGAGACCCTGATTGGGATGAGTAGATTTCCTCACTGAATATGGCATAAGACTTTATTGACCACACTTGCTTCCCCTTTTACAGCATTTGCATAGATTTGATGGTGACAGGGAATTATTTTATTCTCAGTAACATTAAAATTTTATAGGAGCTTCACTTCTTTTTTTATTTTTATTTTTCACTCTTCCCTCCCCACCCTACCTCCCCACCCCTATATACACAAGCACTGTTTCCTTTTTTTTTAACCATGGTTATTTTCTTTCTTCATTATTTACCCCTAAGCCCCATTACCCTTTGAATATTTACCATTTCACAATATCAATCATGCATTCTAGAACACCTTTATAGGAGCTTCACTTCTTATGATTTTCTGGACATCATGCTTCCAGGACTAAGCATTCCAGAGCGGCGGCCCCCTACATGTAACTTTTATTTATTTATTTATTTTTGCATAGAAAATATTTTAGGAATCTAAGGAATCAATAACAATGCTACCTTCTTACATGTTATTTTTCCATTTCATCCCTAGTTTTTGGGAATGAAGGGGTGCAGAAGTGGATATTGGTTTTCTAAGATCAACACTGCTTGATGGTGACTGGAAGGTAAATGATGGCAATATCTGGATATGTGGAGAGCAATACGAATTACACATTTTCTCTGTACTTGTGTTTTTGTGGGAATATTTAACCAGATTATCTGAGTGAGCTTATCAAATTTGTATTTGAATACATGAGGTAAGGTTTAAATGACTTTCTAAAACAATAGATATATATTTTTGGAGATTTTTTTTCACAATTTGAACTAGTAAGAAAAATTTAAAAGTTTATTAACTTGGGTTTTTTGTGCAAATAATGTATGATATAGAGGAAATTGGAGACATACAGAAAAGTCTAACTTTTATTTCCAGTAATATTTATTTACAAATTGTATGACCTGTGATAAATCACTTATCTTTTTGAAGCTCACAGCACTTAATTGTATTACTAAATATAAATCTTTGAATTTTCTGATAAAAACAATAAGTGGACCAAAGAGGTTAGTTTAACAATTTTAAAGCTGTAGAGAAGAGCAGATAAAAATGTTGTATTAGATGACATGATATCAAGTTCTGAAATGTAATACTGTAAAATGAATTTGAATTTTTAAGATTACATTGCGGTCTAAAATGAAAACACTTTCTAATTTATTTGTGGTCAGCAGTGAATGAGAAAATTAACACACATAATTTTTATGTAATCAACCGAAGTGGCAGGTGCATGAATTAGACCAAATATAGTAAAATAAAACAATGTTTTCACCTGAACTCAGTGAAATTAATTTGAATAATCAAAATGGAGTGATGTATTATGTAGTATTAAGGTAGTATATTTATGTTTCCTAAAGGTTAAATATATGTGTGTGCATGTGTGAGTGTATAGTAAGAGGTATTTTTATAGATATATACACATATTTCATTAATGATAAAAGTATCTAATCTATACAAAGCAAAGGAAAACTCATGTATATGGACTTCAAATTCATGCCATACAATAAATAATCCCATTAGCATTTATACTGTCTTATGGAAGATATCCAAATGATCACACGTATAGTGATACTTTAATCTTCTATGGCTACAAAGTGCTTGAGGCTTGATTTATTTTTACTTCTTATTATGATAATAAATAAGTAAACCCTGATTTTGTTGATTATATATATGAATCTAAAGGCATTGTTTTATTTTCCAGAATGTTCCTATTCTTGCATCAGGAAAAAAATTATTTAAACTGATGAAATACCTTCTTCAAAGGCAATGAATAATCATTCGTAGGTGCACATTTTATATAGTGTACTTGCCATCATCATTATTTCTAATTATTCTTGACATTTTGTCCATTATACTACGAGGCTCCTCTGAGGCTAGAAATAATCAGCTGGAAGTGAGAACCAGCTAATTATCTATATTATATAAAAAGTTGTGGTATTATAGATGATACATCAATTATGAAAATTGGTGATAAATCCTGGCAGTGAAAATATATCCTGGAAGTGACTTCTAGCCACAGTTTAAAAACCTCTGTCATTGTTTTTTGTTTCTCTTCTATAAAGTGGTACAATCTTGTATATAACATGAAATATTCACAAAAGTAGTTTAGGTGAGTTGCATAACAGGAAATTTACTTTACAAAATATAATCATCTTTTAAGCAAGTTATACATGCAGTGGCTTCTAAAACAACTACTCGTTGTGTGGGCAAAAGACATGAAGAGCAAGAAAAATAATTAAGTTGTGATGTACATACCTATGTCACATCGCTAAACCAATTTCCCAAGATGAATGAAACTACTATGTGCTGCATACATATATGAATAAAAAGTGAAGTATTTGTGAAAATAATTTATACATGTCCTTGATTACATCGGAAAACATTCATATTAACTATTCATGCAGGTTTAAACAATTAATAACTATATATAAAAACCTTAAAAACACAGATATGATTTTTATATTTTTGATATAAATATGACAGTATTATGACATTAAATGTGAAAGAGGATTACTACAAAGTCATTTGCACCGCAACTTTACCAAGCATATGCAGGCAAATGTTGATCTATGAAAAGAATGAATATATATATATATATATATATATATACACATACGCATATATGTATATATGCATATATACGTGCACATATGTATACATATATGCATATATGTGTATATACATATATTTTGGTACTGGGAATTGAACTCAGGGCCTTAGATGCTTATGAGGCAGCTGGAACCACTGAGCTAAGTCCTCTGCCTTAAATTAGCTTAGTTATAGCACTAAGAATAAAATTTATGTTTCCATATTATGCTATCAAGATAGACTGCAAATTCAAAACTTTGTTGTATTGAGAATCTTATCTGCATTCTGAAGTTTTTAACACATTGTTTTGTATTCTAAGCTTGTCTATATCTCTATGTGGGAAAATGACGGGTACATCCCAGTTTGCTTCTCTCTGGATTTTCACATCGGTGTCAGTATCCCAATCACGCCACCTAGAGTTAATGTAAGGAATAACCACGTGTTAAGAGCGGTTGTTTGAGAGACAAGCTAGAACTCCAGGGATTTCATGGAAATCTGGGGTCTCCGTTTACAAAATATATCATAAAACAAAAGATTACCCCATCCCAAATAATGACATATCAAAAACGCTAGTGGATGAACAAGATGAAAGTTGTCATAAAGAGAAAATTAAAATCTTTTGAGCCTAGTTAGCATATTTAAAAAGCAAAATAAACTTTATAACATTAAAATACAGATTAACATGATTACATATGTGTGATTCATAACAAATATTTATAAACTATGGGGCATCTTCAAATTTATGAGTTGAAACCTACAATAAAACACAAAATAATTTTTGAGAATATTTGCTTTAGAAAATAAACGACCTGTTAATTTATACATGGTATGCCTTCGTAATGATCACTACATGTAGGACATTGCTTAGGTTCAGGATGAACTAACTAATAATTTTTGGGGTTTATTTTTCTTTTTTTTGAGACAATGTCTCGCTTTGTAGTTCAGGCTGGCCCAGAGCTCACTCTGTAGCCCAGGCAAGCCTCAAACTCAGCAATCCTCCTGCCTCTGTCTCCAGAGTGCTGGGATCACAGGCGTGAGCCACCATCCCCGGCACGGTGGTATGTGGCATTGATTGCTGGTGGGTGTGAGTCTCCACGCCTAGCTTGTATGTGGTTACCGGGATCTAACTCAGGGCCTTGCGCTTGCGAGGCAGGAGCCGGAACCACTGAGCTAAATCACCGGCTCATCGGTTTAAAATTTTTAATCTCCTTGCTGGGTGTAGTGGCTCATGGCTATAATGCCAGCATTTGGGATTATGCTTGAGCAGGAGTATTGCTGTGAGTTGGAGGCCTGCCTAGGGTACATAATGAGCTCAGCCTGAATGACAAAGCAAGACCCTATCTAAAATAATAGTAATATTAAGACTCTTTTAATTTTCTTACAATTAAATCAGTGTTTTGTTTGTCTTCCTCAGGGTACTCGAATCAGTGAAAGTTCAGTAAGTAAAACAAAAAAGGGGTGTGTGTGTGTGTGTGTGTGTGTGTGTGCGTGCTGAATATGCAGCTTTTTCCACGAATGTATCCCACACAGTTGTGTGATCAGAGCAGGCGGTATCTGTAAAGTCTGTATGAGATGCTGATGTTTTAACCAGGCGGTTTGGGGAAAACGGTGTAAAGTGAAAGGCAACATTGATGAGCTGCACCCCCATGTGAAAGAGTGACTTCTTCTGGTCTCTAACCGCCGCCGTGATTGTCTTGCAAAAGAACTTCAAGCACCAGTCTACATTCCCACCAGCAGGGACAGAGAGGCTTCCTTTCTCTCTGAAGCCTCTACAGCATTTGTCATTGGTTGATTTCTCCATAATAGCCGTTCTTTGTGGAGTGAGATGGAATCTCAGTGTTTTCATCTACTTCGCTTTTATTGAATATTTCTTCATATGTTTCTTCGTTACCTTTACTTCTTCATCTGAAAAATGCCTGTGCATTTCAAATCCTCATTTTTTAATTGACCGATTTAAATTTCAGCGGTCTGTTTTTAATTCTTTATATATTCTTGATAGTAGTCCTTTATCTGAGGACAGCTGTTAATTTTTTCTCAACTTGTAGGTTGTCTTTTAGCTTTGTTTGTGGCTTCTAGCTGTGCACAAGCTTTTTAATAAAATGAAATCCCAATTGTTAATTCTTTCTGCTAGTTCCCATGCTGTTGAGGTTTTATTCATAAAGTCTTTCCCTATGCTAATGTCTCCAAGAGACAGTCCATCTTTGTAGCAGAATGTGTGATAGATATGGTGAAATAGGAAGAAAATGTTCAAAAGGAAAAGGGAAGTAGGAGAAAATAAAGAAGGGACAGAAAAAATTGATAGTAGAAATGGAAACAAAACTTATGTACATAAGGAGCTGAGGGTGGCAGTTTGGACAAGGGAAAAGGGAAAAGTTGAGAATTAAAATACGTTACGTTGCCGGGCATGGTGGCTCATGGCTAATTCCAGCACTCGGGAGGCAGGGACAGGAGGATTGCTGAGTTCGAGATTTGCCTGGGCTATATAGTGAGCTCAGGGCCAGTCTGAACTACAAAGTGAGACCCTGTCTCAAAAAAAAAAGAAAAGAAATTAAATATCAGTTTAAAAAAAAATGCTACGTACAGATACTGTTCTGTCCGAATTGTGCTCCCCTAAGAAGATCAGCAACACACAAGCAATAAACAAGGGCACTTTTGTTAACATAGCATGCAGTGGGTCCATCAATAGTAGGTTGGAGACCCTACATGGCAGTTACAGGCTCCTTTTAAAGGCATTGGTGGTTCACTTACGGGAAGGGATAGGATATTTACTAGGGATTGGCTAACAATTTAATCTATCATACCTGTCAGGGGATCATAGGTGAAGGAGGAACAAGAAGGGCACAGTCAGCCAGGAGGAGGGCTAGTCATATAGAAACAAAGAAACATTATTTTGGTGGGAACAGCTCATACAATTAGCTCACTGGAACCAGAATGTTACATCTCATCAAGCTCACCAGGAGGTCGCTGTTACTTAGTGACCAGCCTGACCAGGGGCCTTACTGGTTTGCTTTACATTCCGGGAACTTCACAGCATTGTGCTTTGGTCAGTACAAATGTTTAATGTTGAACGTGATCAAAATGTATACATAAAATGTACAGTTAAACTCAATAAAAAAAAAAGAAGAAGCTCAAGCCCTTTGTCATGGAGCTAAACACAGAACTCACTCTAAAGTCTGAGAAGTTGAAGGTCAGAAAGGGAAGGGGAGGGCCGGCATTTGAAGGCAAAATGCTCACCCTCACCAAGGAGATGAGCCAGTGGATCTATCTCGCTGTGTTACAAAGCGATTTCTGTTTCCATTGCACACTACAAGTATCACACAGAATCATGCCTGTGTCCTGTTGGAATAGAAATATACAGAGAAAGGAATTGTAGGATGAGTAGTTCAGTTTCGCCAGGCTGACACATTACACAGCAGGGACTTGGAAGATGAAGTGAGTTGCCTTTTGAAAGTTAATTATTTATAGGATCTAATTTCATTGAGTAGGGCTATAATCTGAGTAGGTGTGCATGATTTATAAGAGACCTACGGCAGAAAATGTAAATATGGCCTGCATTGTGAATGGTTAGAGAACTCTGAGGCAAGAGCTTTTTCAGTTCTCAGATACACTATTAATGTCTACAGAATTCATTTCTTAAGGAGTTTATTAATCTAATACAATATGTTGAGTAGATTCATTCAGAATTTAGTGGCTGTGGAAATCTGTGGAATACTTAAGCAATAGAATGTGACAAGTAATGAAACCACTGTGTCTAAGGCACTTCTATAGGGCCTCTGAGCTGCAGCAGAGGGACAGAAAGGAACAGATAAGAAAAAGAAAAGAAAAAAAAAAGAATAGAAAAAAAAGGAAAGGATGGTTTTGTAAATAAGAAAGAGAGGGGTCAGTGGAGGGGAATGGCAAACAAGAAGCAAGATCTATCATATACAGGTTCAAAATTGCAATCATTAATATGACCATTATGCATATATAAAATTAATAAATGAAAGTTTAGCTAGTAAAAAAAAAAAAAGGAAGAAAATTTATAGGCCCAGAGATTTAGCTCAGTGGTTCTAGCACCTGTCTAGCAAGAACAAGGTCCCTGGTTCAATCTCAGGTACCCACATACAATACTGGGCGTGGTGACACCCACCCACCAGCAATCAATACCACATACCAAAGTGTTGGGTGTGGTGGCTCAAACCTATAATAATGGTATTTGGGAGGGAGAGGTAAGAAAGAAAAGAAAGAAAGAAAGAAAGAAAGAAAGAAAGAAAGAAAGAAAGAAAGAAAGAAAGAAAGAAAGAAAGAAAGAAAGAAAGAAAGAAAGAAGGAAGGAAGGAAGGAAGGAAGGAAGGAAGGAAAGAAAGAAAGAAAGAAAGAAAGAAAGAAAGAAAGAAAGAAAGAAAGAAAGAAAGAAAGAAAGAAAGAAAGAAGGAAGGAAGGAAGGAAGGAAGGAAGGAAGGAAGGAAGGAAGGAAGGAAGGAAAAAGAAGGAAAGAAAATTAGTTAATTAAGTAAATAAATAATAAAAGTCATACATGGATGAAGCTAAGAACAGCTTCTTGAGTCCAGCTCCTGTCAAAATTCCCTACTTGCTTTTATTACCCTGCCATTCTTCTCTGTATGTATTTGTTAGTTTTTTTTATGAACTTGGAAGACTATA
>PVIC010048102.1:0-13637 GCA_004025085.1 Thryonomys swinderianus | reverse complement strand
CATATTTATACTGACTCCTACACATGACGGACATTCCAGGTCCCTCTCTGGATCCCCTATACAAACCTCTGCCTTTTGTCCATTTGGGAGTTATATCCTCTTGCCTTCCTTCAGTCTGTCTGCACCCAGGTGAAAAAGTCTGCCCGCTTGCTTGCTCTGTCCTGCTTGTGTGGCCTCATTCCTCCACCATTTGTCACACTCGTAATCTCTGTTGTTCCTAGAATTCATTCTTTAGTTTTAGAGTACACAACTCAGTGGTTTGGACATGTAACAGGTTGACAGTTACAGTATTTTTCTTTGGAGGTCCATATATCATACACCCTAATGATACAGGGCATATGATACAGGGCCTCCACATAATCCAAATAATGTAAGGGAACTATTATAACTCCTAACCTACTAGATATCTAGAACACTGAGTTCATGTTCTCTAAAATCTAAGAATGAATTCTAGGAACAATGGAGATTAAGAGTAGGAAGTATTTATTGAGAGAAAGACAGCTTCTGTCCAAGTGACTAGAAAGTGGGTTGCCTGCAGACGTTGCTTCTCAAAGGTGTTTTATTGAGCAAAGCCGTAAGAGATGAGGTGGGTTCAGGGTGGGATAAAACTATAGTCAACTAATAAGATTGAAAGTATAGTCCCTTAGGTAATATTTTCGAATGGGAGATTACAAGGTAGGACAAAACTATGATCAACCAATAAGATTAAAATAAGTATAGTCACTTAGGTAATATTGATTAAATGGGAATCAAATAGGAAAGCAAGGACCCAGGATTTAGTTCAGTGGTTCTGGCCTCTGGCTCCCAAGCTCAAGGTCCCAGTTCAATCCCCAGTACCACATGCCACAGTACCAGGCCGTGGTGGTTTATGCCTGTAATCCCAGCACTGGGGAGGCAGAGGCAGGAAGATTGCTGTGATTTCAAGGCTAGCCTTGGCTACATAGTGAGTTTAGGGCCAGCCTGAAACTACAAAGCGAAACCCTGTCTAAAAAAAAAAAAAAGAAAGAAAGAAAAGCACATAGTAGCAAGCATACATGGAAGGAACAAGGATTTCCTGGAATGAATGGAGTAGGGAAGTTTTGGTCTCCACCCAAGGTGATTGATATTCATTTAGAATATCAATCATTATTCCCCATAGGGGAATATCAATCACTGTTCCCATAGGGGAATAGTGAGTGTAGTTGTTCTTTTTTGAATCTTGGCCTTAGGGCAGTAAGTAAATTAACCTCAGGGCACAGCAGTCTTCCATACCAAGTGCCCAGGCACACCTAACTTCCTTTCTAACTAGTTCAGCTGTCCAAAACACTACATCATAGGGACTCCTAATTTTAATATCCTTTTTTCCGCCTTCCAGTCACTACATCGAGGCAGACAGGCTCATAGTCTGGTGGGTACTGTGTTGGGAAGGTTCTTGGGGAAGGGGAAATGTAAAGAGTATGGGGTTCTGATTGATCTAGAGAATTTTATTTATTTATTTATTTATTTATTTATTTATTTATCTATCTATCTATCTATCTATCTATCTATCTATCTATTTATTTATTTGAGGCAGGGTCTCACTGTGTAATTCAAGCTGGCTTTGAGCTCAATATTTACCTACCCTGGATTATAGTGTATACCACCATGTCAAGCAATCTGAAGAATTTAAAATCAAATACAACCAGCTGAGTGTGGTGGCGCACACCTGTAATTTCAGGACTCATGAGTTTGAGTTAGTGAACTCAAGGTCAGCCTGAACTAACTACATAGTCAGACCTGTCTCAGAGGGAGATAATAAAATCAAATATATCATATCTTCACACAAATTTAATTTCTTTCAAACCCATGTTTACTTTGGAAGCGAAACACAAAGATGTATAAGGAAAATCCATTATTCCTTTCATTGTTGGGAACTAGTCTTGGCTTTACTCATTTTAAAGAGCATTTACCTTCTTTTAGCCCAAATTTGCATTACAAAACATGCCATGTTATCTGATAAAGACTGTCCCAGATATTGTAATCTCCTTCCTTATGGAGATAAAATGTATTTCTGTTTTTAAAATTTCATATTTTAAAAATATGAAACTTCTGGGAATAAGACAGGCTACTAGCAACATATATTTAGAAATAATTTATGTGCTGGGTGTGGTGGCTCATGCCTATAATCCCAGCACTCAAGAGGCAGAGGCAGGAGGATTGCCCTGAGTTCAAGGCTAGCCTGGGCTACTTAGTGAGTTCAGGGCCAGCCTGAACTACAAGGTGAGATCCTGTCTCAAAAAACTAAAATAAAGCAAAACAAAAACTTATGAAACGGAGAATAATTCTCATTTCTAAAATTGCTTCCCCTCTCTATATTATCTTTTCAGTTAATTGAAGGATTATTTTTACATTATTTTAACCCCTGAGGCAGGTGCTATCGGACCATATATCTCATTTTATTTATCATTTCTGAATCTCTTGCACTGAAGCCAAAGCATCAAATGTAATAATAAATATCTTTTGCATATATGTATACTATATATACTATACACACACACAGGGAGAGAGAGAAGGTATGTCTATGTAGTTAAAACTGGCCTTGGCCTTGAACTCACTATGTATCCCTGACTGGCCTTGATTTCATCATGACCCTCCCACCTTAGCCTCCTGATATGTGCCACCATGCCCAGCTACTTCATGACCCTTTGGGATTCTTTTCTGCATGTTCTGTCCACTGTAACCAACCATTCATGTTTTCTGATGCTACTGATAAGCAGTATGTTCTAGAGTTTCATTTAAGTGGAATCATATAGCAATTATCCATTTTTGTTTGACAATTTCTTCACAGTGAAAAATTACCTCAAGTCCATCCATATTATTGTATATATCAATAGTCCACTTATCTTTGGTTTATGCAAGTCCTTGCTCCAGTGACAATGGAAATTAAGAGCTAGGTGTTCATTTGCAGAACAAAAACCTTAACTGGAAAATAAAAGGTAATGGTAAGGGATTTAAGGAGATAACAAAGATCAAGCTGGTACTTTAACAGTGGAAAGTAAGAGAAACTAGGGAAAGGATTTGTGCCTGAATAGCCAGAAGGGGTTCACTCTGATGAAGAGGTCCAGACTGACTTATTCATAGAAGAAGGAAACCTTCATGTGTTTTAAATTGATTTTATTGGTACATTTTATATATACACTATGATCATAATCCACATTGAGAAAAGGGAGGGTAAGGATAAATAAATAAGGGAAAGAAAAACTTTGATGGTTATAAAATGAGAATTAAGACCCACATTTGTATTATGACGGGGGAAGGTTAGAGTATGGTTGATGATTATTTCAGTTCAGCTACATCTCAGCACTTTTTAAAAAAATATTGAGACAGTGTCTGCTTACATTTCTCAGGCAGAACTCAAACTTGTGATTCTCCTGCCTCAGCCTCTTAGAGTACTAGGATTCCAGGCACTTATAACCAAATCAGGTCCAACTACAACAGTGTAAATTCAAATGCTGCTGCTTTATTAACATGAACTTCAGAGGAATTGTGATTTAAAAATGTCTCTTTTGGGTAACAAGTCAAAATAAGGTATGTGTTTTTACACAAATCACTGTAGTGACTCTGGAAAGTCAGACTTACTTCTTTTGAAACAGGGACCTGCTTTGTAGTCCAGGCTGGCATCTAACTCATGGTGATTATCCTACCTCAGCCTCCCAAACCCTGGGATTACAGGTGAGCACCACTGTGCCCAGGGGGAAGTCACATTTTTTAAGGGTAGCAGAAACAGCTCTTCTTTAAACAGTTGCATTTATATTTCTTCCCTCCTTTTCTTCCTCCCTCTGGTATTGAGGATTGAACCCTGAGATTACTGAGCTACATATGCACTATTTTTATCTTTTTTTTTTTTTTTTTTTGGACAGGGTCTCACTTTGTAGTTTAGGCTGGCCCTGAGCTCACTGTGTAGCCTAGGCCAGCCTCAAACTCAGCAGTCCTCCTACCTGTGTCTCCTGAGTGCTGGGATTACAGGCATGAGCCCCCATCCTTCGTACTGTGGTATGTGATACTGATTGCAGGTAGGCATGAGTCCCCATGCCCAGTATTGTTGTATGTGGTTATCGGGATTGAACTCAGGACCTTGCTCTTGCTAGGCAGGCACCAGAACCACTGAGCTAAATCTCCGGCCCAGCAAGATTTTTTTAAAAAACAGAAGACACACGTAACATGGGACCTGAAATCACTCTAGGCTTACAGCTCTGAGCATTTCATAGGGCCCAGTCAGAAAGTGATTTTTTTTTTTTTTTGAGACAGGGTCTCGCTTTGTAGTTCAGGTTGGCTCTGAGCTCATTATGTAGCCCAGGCAAGCCTCGAGCTCAGCAATCCTCCAGTCTCTGCCTCCTGAGTGCTGGGATTACAGTTGTGAGCCACCACGCCCAACACTGTGGTATGTGGTATTGATTGCTGGTGGACATGAGTCACCATGCCCAGTATTGTTGTATGTGGTTATTGGGATTGAATTTAGGACCTTGCGCTTGTGAGGCAGGCACCAGAACCACTGAGCTAAATCTCTGAAGGCCCCTTTCTTTTAATCCTTGGGGCTACTATGAGCCTTCTTCACTGGCCCACTCTTCCTATAGAGTATACATTTTTTCTGCCCTCAGTTAATCTATATGTATGTCTTAGCCAATTCTTTGTTCAAGACACCAAGGGCCTGGAAAGAAGCCCTTTGTGATGCCCATCCAATAGCTCTATTGATATAAGAGATTAGACTGTGGGAAAACTGGCCTGAGGTATTAGGTGTGACCTGTTAATTATAAGATCTCCAAATACATGACTAGGCACTCCCCAAAGCCCTGTATGTAGACTTCTCAAAGTGCTTGTTGTGGCTTTCCCCATTCACATTACCACTGATCTACACTTCCAGCTCTTAGTGTGAATTTTTTTTTTTTTTGAGACAGGGTCTCACTTTGTAGTTCAGGCTGGCACTGAGCTCACTATGTAGCCCAGGCAAGCTTCGAACTCAGCAATCCTCCTGTCTCTGCCTCCCAAGTGCTGGGATTACAGGTGTGAACCACCATGCCTGGCACTGTGGTATGCGGTATTGATTGTTGGTGGGCGTGAGTCTCCACGCCCAGCCTTGTAGGTGGTTACTGGGAATCGAACTCAGGACCTTGGTTTGCGAGGCAGGCGCCAGAACCAATAAGCTAATCCTCCAGCCCAGTGTGAAATATTTTTAATTGGTGCATATTAATTATACAGAAGAGTGGTTTTTGTTTTGACATTCATAACGTATGTAACAGATTTTGTAGTTTAAAGATCTTAATTGGCTCCATTTTGTAATTCTAGAATTGAGCAACATTTAATTTCATTAAACAATAAGTGTGTCAATGTACTGAGTAGAAGAGATGTGTGTGTGTGTGTGTGTGTGTGTGTGTGTGTGTGTGAACCTCTGAATCTTATGGTTTTAGTTCTCCTGACTGGTCACACCAAAATATTACTGGGTACCTCTTCTAAAAGTAGCTCACCAAATAAATGTTACCAGATTGTGAAATAGAAAATGTTCAAAGGGAAAAAGAGGTGGGGGAAAGTAAAGAAGGAAAAGAAACAATTCAGTGGTTAAAACAAAAAAGTGGAAATAAACCTTAAGTATATGGGGGGGGTGAGGCTTTTGGGAGGGCAGAGGAATGGGAAAAATGATAATCAAGATATAGCATGTATAGGTAAAAATTCTCAATGATGAATGTGATCATGATGCATATTTAAAATGTACCAATAAACTCAATAAAGGAAAAAGGATCCAAAAAAATAGCTGGGGATTTAGCTCAAGTGGTACCGTGCCTACCTTGGAAGCAGAAGGGCCCGAGTTTGATACCAGTACTGCAAGCAAAACAAACAAACAAACAAACAATCAAACAATCAGACAAATGAACAAACATTACCAGGTTCTCATTTGCTCAAGTGACCTTCTGGAGTTGGATTCTAGGTTCTTCTCATCTTGAACAGAGAAACAAAATGAGCAAAAAGCAGTGCCAGAGTTGATTTGAAAAAAAATAGAAGAGTGAGGGAGAAACTGGTTTTTCAGAGTGGGCTTGGACCAAGTAAAAGATGAAAAGTGAGATAAAAGTCCACCTTGGGGAAAGGCTGTCAGGAGGAAAGCCACAATAGCAAGCTCTTCTTGGCATATGTGTGACCTTTTATGCTGTCCTGATCTTGGGAAATCCATGAGAACTTCTACATCCCAGTCCTGAGAGGCAGTTCTGGGGTCCCATGCCTCAGGCTGAGGACAGACAGGTCTAGGCCATCCCATTGGAAACCTGATTGAGTTCTTTCAGGCAGTCCACATGCAGGGGTTTGGGAACTGTCCTACATACATCTTTGGGGATCTTGTAATCAACAGATCATACCTATTTCCCTAGCCAGTTTTGGCATCCCCTAATCTCCTAAGTCAAACCCAGGGCCTTCTCACTGAGCTACGTCCACACCATGTTATTTTTATTTTGACACAGAGTCACACTTAAAGTTCCTAAAATGTTTAGGCTGAGTTTGAATTTAAAATCCTCCTGCTTCAGGTTCCTAGAGTGGTGGGATTATAGGAGTGTACCACTACTGCTGGCTAAATTTGATTTTATATACAGTGAAGCTGCAGAAACAAAGAATTAAGGCTGAGTTGATTAAAGTTATTTCTCTTCTAAGGTGATGATAAGGAAAACAGTAGAAAGATAATTGATTGGTTAGCATTAGATTACTTTAGGGTCCTTTTTGAAAGACTTAAACGATGTAAGTATTAAGGCAGAGGAAACATTTGCTGATTAGTTTTATGGAAATATGGCTCTCATTCTGATTTCTGGAAAGATCAGATAACACCTTAGTTTTGTTGATGTAGAACTTCAGTATGAATGACTCTATTTTAATTCTTGGCCCAGGTTATTGGAGCTTACTTAACACAGAATCTTAGATTCAAACAATGGTTTCTGAGCTAGGTATGGTGATTCATGCCTATCATCCTAACATTTTGGGAAGCAGAGGCAGGAGAATAGCAAGTTTGAACCCAATCTGGGCAAATTAACAAGATCCTCTCTCAAAAACAAACAAAAAAATGAGCCAGGGATGTGCCTCAGTGCAAAAGCTCTGAGTCCAATCCCCAGTCTCAAAAGGTAGAAAAAAATAAAGGGGGGTAGAGGTATATAACATGAGGAAAAAAAATGTGATGGTAAAAAACAAAACAAAACAAAACAAAGTTTATGTATATATTGGGCAGCGGGTTGTAGGGTGGTTAGGGGAATGGGAAAAAATGAAAATTCAGTCTTGTCATATACTGGTACAAATTTTCAATGTCAATTGAGATCATGATTTGTATATAAAATGTACCAATAAAATAAATTAAATACAAAAATAAATGTGAGGTCAGGGATTTAGCTCAGTGGTTCCAACATTTGCCTGGGAAGCAAATAGTCCAGAGCTTGATCCCCAGTACCACATGCCACGGTGCCAGGCATGGTGGCTCATCCCTGTAATCCCAGCTCTTGCATGGCAAAGACATGAGGATTACTCTGAGTTTGAGGCTATCTTGGGCTACATAGTGAGTTCAGGGCCAGCCTGAACTACAAAGCAAAACCCTGTTTCAAAAAACAAAACAAAACAAAACAAATAAAATAAAATAAAAGAGAGAAAATGAGAGAGAGAGAGAGAGAGAGAGAGAGAGAGAGAGAGAGAGAGATTGATTTAAAAAATCATGATTATAGCCTACACATGAATCTGTGCCTAATAAAATTGTCAAGTATGACTGAAGCAAGACTCATAGGGCCCTTTTGTGATTGTTTACTCGGGTAAAGTCCCATCCATACTATGAAAAGTCAGTTGCTGCAGGGATGGAAGAGTCCTGTCTAAAAGAAGTCTTTGTAGAAGTGTTTTGTTCCTGCTGGGTTTAAGCCTTCAAGCAGATCTTAAAATAGTATATCAAGACTTCTCTCAAAGCACCATTATGGAAATTAGGAAATAAATCACTGGAAAGTAAAGCTAAACTCAGATCCCTAGGATGAGAAAATCAATACTTTAGAACAATGACTCCATACCTCAATCAGGCTGACATAATTCTTAAAGTTCTAGCTTTTAAGCCACTCCAATTTATCTATCAATGTAGTATTGAATTGCTGACAAATTAAGGAGGCATGTTCTCTGCCCACAAGATCTTGTTCATAAACGAAATGTTTCTGAAACAACGTTTTGGCTAAGTAGATAATCTCCCACTGCAATTCAATAAGAAACAAGAATTACAATAGTTATTCTCAAACTATATTTCTGATTAAAGGATAATAGTAACAAGTACTGTATTTTTAATTTAAAAGTTGAAGACAGGGATAAGCAATCCATGAACACTGAGTGGCTTTCTAAAGTTAAGAGCATATGGACTTGACTGTTTTTTTGAGTATTTGGGGAGGGCTTGGTGTTTTGCTTTGGTTTTTCCCAGTACTGGGGATGCAGTAGGATACTAGGGCATGCCATTGAGGCTGAACAGTTGAGCATGACCTACCAGTTGAGGAGATTTATAAACCATAGGTGCACAACAACACCCAAGCCTAACACAGGATCAGTCAAAGCCCTGCAATCAGTACCAGTCTTCTGACATGAGAAATGCTGAACTTGGCACTTGATACCAGTCTTCTCACAGGAGGTTAAATGAGATTTCCTGGATCAATTATCAAAGAAGACATAAAAGGATGACAGTAATAGAGTTTGGCTCCAGTCCTCTTGCAGTGGCCCATAAGACTGATGAAGTATACTGTCTTTTTTTCCTTCAAAGTACCCTTTTCTCCTTGAGCACTTCTTTTGTGCTTCTTCTTTTTTTATTATTTTTGTACTAAAACAAACTAACTTTTGATATCCATCAATTGTCTTGTCCAATTCATTGATCAGGATAAATGAGAACCTCAAAAACACTGCTAATTTACACCCCATCAGATAACAGAGATTGAATCCAAGAGTGCTATCCCACAAAGGTATATCTCCAGCCATTTTATTATTTTCTTTTTTGAATTTCAGACATAGTTTGACTAAGTTACTAATTTGTTGAGGCTGGGCTCAAACTTGGCAATCCTCCTGCCTCACCCTTTTATAATTCTGGGATTACAGGGGGTGTATCACCCATGGTTGGCAAAAGGCTAGGATTCATTTAAGGAATCTCTGCAGAATATATTTCTTTGATGCAATTCTTACAAATTTTTGCTTTCCTTTTGTTTGAGACAGGGTTTCATTCTGCAATTCAAGTTGGCCTTGAATTCACTATATAGCTTAGGCTAGGTTCAAACTTGATTGTAGTGATCCTTCTGATTCAGCCTCCTGAGCACTGGTAGTACAGGCATGTACCACCATACATGGCACAGATTTTACTTTCACCAGTTTGACATTGAATTCTCTGTGTATGTGTATACCCATTGGTGGTCATGTACACAGACCATAGTTTCTCTGTTTTTTTTTTATTGGTACATTTTATTGGTACATTATATATACACATCACAATTACACTCCACATTGAGAATTTGTACCAGTATATGACACAACTTAATTCTCATTTTCCCTCTCCCCTACCCAACCAGCCTCCTCCCCACCCCTATACACACAAGCATTGTTTCCTTTTTTTTACCATCAATTTTTCTTTCTTCATTATTTACCCCTAAACCCCACTTCCCTTTGAATATTTACTATTTCACACTATCAATCATGCATTCTAGAACACATTTATAACTTCAGTTTCTCATATCAGAGAAAATATACAATATTTACACACCTGTGACCTATTTATTTCACTTATGAGTATGTCTTGAAGGTATGTCCATTTGAGTATAAATGTTTCAACCTCATCATTCTTTATGATAGAGTAATACTCCATTTTATAAAAAAAAACACATCTTCTTTATTCAGTCTAGAGTTGATGGGCATTTGGGTTGTTTCCAAGATTTAGCTATCACAAACTGAGTTACTATAAACATGGGTCCACATACGTCACTATGATATGAATCTTGTAATTCTTTTGTGTATATCCCTATCAGGGGAATAGCAGGGTCAAATGGGACCTCTAATCCTAGTTTTTTGAGCAATCTCCACTCTGATCTCCATAATGATTATACTAGTCTACATTCCCACTAACAGTGGAGAATGGTTCCTTTTTCTCCACAACCTCGCAGCATTTCTTGCTGGCTAATTTCGAGATAGCAGCAATTCTTTGTGGAGTGAGATGAAATCTCACAGTTGTTTTTATCTACATTTCTCAAATGGCCAGTGAATTGAGCATTTCTTCATATACTCCTTAGCTTCTTTTACTTCTTCCTCTGAAAAGTGTTTGTTCATTTCAGATGTGCATATTTAAACTGGCTCTTTAAATTTGGGGGGACTGATTTTTTTAAGTTCTTTATATATTCTAGATAGTAGCCCTTTGTCTGAGGAATTACTGGTAAAGATTTTTTTCCCATATTGTTGGTTATCTTTTTGCTCTGCTGATGGTTTCCTTTGCCATACAGAAGCTTTTTAATAGAAAGAGATCCCATTTGTTGATTTCTTCTGGTAGTTCTCGTGCTATAGAGGTTTTGTCATAAAGTCTTTCTTTAAGCCAATGTCTCCAAGAGTTTTACCTAACCTGTTTGCAGCAGGTTTAGTGTCTCTGTTTTAATATTTAGGTCTCTCATCCACTTTGATTTTAGTTTAGTACATGGTAAAAGAGACGATCTAGCTTTGGTCTTTGGCAGGTTGAAACCCAGTTTTTCCATCACCCTTTGTTAAAGAGGTCATCTTTCCTCCATTGAGGATGTTTGGCTCCTTTGTCAAAGATGAGGTGACTTAGTGTATCTGGCCTTGTTTCTGGATTTTCTAATCTATTCTACTGATCCGCAGGTCTGTTTCTTTGCCAGTACCATGCCATTTTTATCACAGTGGCTTTGTAGTAAAGTTTCAAGTTGAGGAAAGTAATACTCCCTGCCATGTCCTTGTTTCGTAGAATTGCTGTGGTGATTCTAGGTCTCTGTGTTTCCAGAAGAATTTTGGGATGCTTTTCTCTAGATCCGTGAAATATGCTGTCAGGATTTCAATCAGGATTGCACTGAATCTATATAGTTGTTGTGGGAGTAAAGCCATTTTGATGATGTTGGTTCTTCCTATCCAGGAACAAAAGATGTCTTTCCATTTTCTGATATCCTCTTCAATCTCCTTTTTCAGAGTGTTGTAGTTTTTGGGATAGAGGTCCTTTACCTCCTTTATTAGATTGACTCCTAGATATTTCATTTTTCTGGATGCTATTGTAAAAGGCACTGAGTCCCCAATTTCTTTATTGATCTATTATTTGTGTATAAAAATGTGATTGCTTTTTGAGCATTGACCTTATATCCAGCTACACTACTAAATTTGGTGATTAAGTCTAGCAGTTGTTTGGTGTAGTTTTTAGGGTCTTCTAGATAGAGTATCATGTCATCAGCAAATAATGACAGTCTAACTACTTCTTTTCCTATCTTTATTCCTTTTATTTCTTTCGATTGTCTAACTGCAATAGCTAATGTTTCTGGCACTATATTGAACAAGAGTGGTGACAGTGGACATCCTTGTCTTGTTCATGGATGATCAGGATTGTTTCTGATCTTAGTGTGAAAGATTTCAGTTTTTGACCATTTAGGATGATGCTGGCTGCTGGTTTCTCATAAATAGCTTTTATTAGGTTGAAATACAGTCCATCTATTCTGAGTTTCTGCAGGGTTTTGATCATGAATGGGTGTTGGATTTTGTCAAATGCTTTCTCTGCATGTATTGAGATGACCATATGGTTTTTGTCTTTGAGTCTGTTGGTATAGTATCAACAGACTATTATATAACATTATAAATAATAATATTTATTGGTTTACATATGTTGAGCCATCTTTGCATCCCTGGGATGAATCTAACTTGGTCAGGCTGTATGATCTTCTTGATAATTCTATGTATTCTGTTTGTCAGTATCTTGTTGAGGATTTTAAAATCAACGTTCATTAGGGAGACTGGCCTGTAGTTCTCTTTTGGGGTTGGGTCTTTTTCTTCTTTTGGAATCAAGGAAATCATTGCTTCAAGAAATGAATTTGGCAGTCCTGCTTCCCTTTCAATTTCATTAAAGGGTTTCAGAAGTAGTGGTATTAACTCTTCTTTGAAAGTTTTGTAGAATTCAGCAGTAAAGCCATCAAGTCTAGGGCTTTTCTTTATTGGTAGATTTTTTTAAATTACATGTTCAATTTCACAAATTGATATTGGGGTATTTAACATTTGTATATCCTTTTCATTCAGCTTTGGAAATTCATGTGTCTAGGAATCTGTCCATTTCTTCTACATTTTCCATCTTATTGGAATACAAATTTTCAAAGTATGTGTTCATTATCCTCTGGACTTCATTGGATCAGTGGTGATTTCCCCCTTTTTCTTTCCTTATAGCATGGATTTGAGCCTTTTCCTTCCTTTGTTTGATAAGCTTGGCTAGGAGTCTGTCAATTTTTTAAAATCTTTTCAAAGAACCAACTCTAGGAATCATTGATTTTTTTGTATGGTTCTCTTAGTCTCCATTGAATTAATTTCTGCCCTGATCCTTATAATTTCCTTCCTAGTATGAGCTTTGGGTTTGTATTGCTCCTCTTTTTCTAGAAGCTTGAGTTTAGCATTAGGTCACTTATTTGACCTTGCTCTGTTTTACTTGTGTACGCATTTACTGCTATGAATTTCCCTCGTAGAACTGCTTTCAGTGTATCCCATAAATTCCTGTAAGTTGTACTGGAATTATCATTTAATTGTAAATACTGTTCAATTTCTTTTTTGATTTCTTTTGTGACCTATTGGTTGTTCAGCAGAGTATTATTCAATTTCCATGTGTTTGTGGTATCATGGGATTTCTTTTGCCATTCAGCTCTGATTTCAAGGCCTTATGGTCTGACAGTGGACAGAGGATAACTTCAATTCCTTTGCACTTACTTAACCATTTTCTATGAACTAGTATGTGGTCTCTTTTGGAGAATGACCCATGGGCAGCTGAGAAAAATGTATATACTGATTTTGTCAGATGAAATACTCCGTAGGCATCTCTTAAGTCCATTTGTTCAAAGGTTTGGTTCAGTTTGAGTATTTCATTGTTGATTTTTTGTCCAGTTGATCTGACTACTTGTGACAGCGGGGTATTGAAGTCCCCAACTATTATTGTATTAGCGCTTATCAGGGTTTTCACATTTGTTAATATTTGTTTTATATAGTTGGGTACATTGGAATTTGGTGCATAAATATTTATGAATGTCATCTCTTTCTCTTGGGTTGTTCCCTATACAAGGATGTAGTGTCCTTCTTTGTCTCTCTTAATCAATTTTGCCTTGAAATCTATTTTGTCTGCAAATAGGATAGCTACTCCTGCTTTTTTGCATTTTCCTGTTGCATGGAGAATTGTATGCCATCCTTTTACTTTCAGTCTGTGGCTTTCTTTCTGAATTGGGCATGTTTCTTTTTTTTATAAATTGAATTCTTTATTGGTACAATTTATATACATCTCAAAATCATGTATAACATTGGGGAATTTGTACCAGTATATGACACAAGTTAATTCTCATTTTTACCCATATCCCTACCCACCCACACCTCCTCACCCCCTTTATACATGCTCTTTTATTTTCTTTCTGTATCATATTTATTCCTTCCCC
>PVIC010048101.1:0-13577 GCA_004025085.1 Thryonomys swinderianus | reverse complement strand
GACACTGTCTAGATCCTTCTTATTCCACCAGATTAGAATGCAATTGTAATACCCACTATTAAACATGTCTTCACAGTTTGGCAACATGCACTAATTATCTTATTTACTTTATCATTACACTCCTACGTAACCCAGACCACTTATTTCTAATCTGTTTCTTGGTTTCTAAATGCTTTCACAGAATCAGCTTCCCGCCTACCTGTGGGTTGGAGATGTTTCCACACTCTAAAAGGAGTATTGGTGAGAATCTCAGGCTCTGAGGTCACAGCTCAGTCTGCCTTTGATTTGCACAACCCTTAACTCTCTAGCGCACATTCATGGAGCAGTATAAGGGGCTGGGTGTGTTCAGCTCCCTGGTACCACACCAGAGAATCCTGGTTACTCACCACGCATGCTTCTCAGGCCTGTCATTCTTGGATACATTATAAGAAAAAACCGTATCTCAAAGACAGTGAGGTTAATTTAAGGACTGATATAGCATGGAAATAAACCCACACAGCTATGGCCTATTTTATTTGATTAGGTTCCTCAAACTGTTTAATGTAGAAAACACACTCTTCAAAATATGATGTATCAGCAATTAGATATTCACAGACAAAAGGTAGAATTTGGATTTCTATCTCACACTGTCTTTTTTTTTTGAGACAGGGTCTCGCTTTGTAGTTCAGGCTGGCCCTGAGCTCACTATGTAGCCCAGGCAAACCTCGAACTCAGCAGTCCTCCTGTCTCTGCCTCTGGAGTGCTGGGATTACAGGCGTGAGCCACAACGCCCGGCTCTCACACTGAAAAACCTAACTCTTGCTGGGCATGGTGGCTCATGCCTATAATACTAGCACTTGGGAGGCAGTGGCAGGAGGATTGCTGAGTTCAAGGCTTACCTGGGTTAGAGTGAGCTCAGGGCCAGCCTAAACTACAAAATGAGACCCTGTCTAAAACAAAACAAAACAACTAACTCAAAGTGTATGAAACTCCAAAGTAGAAGTTTAAAACTACCAAAGTCTCAGAAGTGAAAATAGGAATAACTTTTCACAAAACTGGATTTGACAGTTTTGTCTTAGACATGACGTCCAAAGCAAAAAGCCAGAAAAATAAAATAGATAAGTTTAAATCAAAATTTAAAACTGATATATCAAAAACAAACACTCAAGAAAGTGAAGACAACTCCTAAAATATTTATGTTACATATCTAATAAAGATCTGCAATATACTATAGAGAATGCATACGGAAAGTTTTATAACTCATAGCAAAGGGACAAACTACACAATTTAAACATTAGCAAAGGACAAGAAAAACATATTAGTGCTTTGGGGACTGGAGATTTAGCTCAGTGGTTCCGGCACCTGCCTTGCAAGAGTTCGATCCCGGTAACCACATACAATCCTGGGCGTGGTGACTCATGTCCACCAGCAATCAATACCACATACCACAGTGCCAGGCGGGGTGGCTCACACCTGTAATCCCAACACTCAGGAGGCAGAGGCAGGAGGATTGCTGAGTTCCAGGCTTGCCTGGGCTACACAGTGAACTCAGGGTCAGCCTGAACTACAAAGCGACACCCTGTCTCCAAAAAAAAAAAAAATATATTAGTGCTTAAAAGTCATGTAAAAGTCATTGAAAGTTACTGTCATTAAGGGAAATAGAAATCAAAATCACTAGGAATTACCACTTCATAGCCACCAGGCTGGTAATAATTTCAAATGTAAAAATTAAAATGTTGACCTGACACTCTGTGGGTGGATATATAGAATGGTGTCACCACTGTAGAAAATAGTTTATGTGTCAAATAGAGTCAAATATAGAGTCAAATATAGAATCACCACAGGAATAAGCAAGAAAAAAAAATATAACAAGCTCATTTTGAACCTCAAATCCAGCACACACCTGAAATACTGAGATCTTTCAACAGCAAAAGGGGCTCACTCATCAGATCCACCTGGTAGAACGATCACACCCCTCTCAAACACCAAACCAAACCTGAGGTTCCTGTAGGTAACCCACACTCCCAGATCCCAATGTACAATCACCAGGCTACTGCTGTCACTCCATTCTAGGCCAATCCACTCACTTCATTATGGTTACTACAGGACTGCACCTCAATCTACCCTCTAACTGAGGAAGGGGACACAGCTCTGTCCGTCTGATCCCACAGACCCTCGCGCAAAGGGCTGCCACCATTTCCCAGCCCAGAGCTGGACGCTGGGCTCAGACACACTTGCCTGGCCCCACCGCTCCATGACTAGTTGTTAGAGATGAAAGAAAACAAACAGAGAATGCCATTCAGCAGCAGCCAAATTCGGGACGCTGCCAAGAGCTCCCTGCTCCTGACTTGACAAGGCTTGTTCATAGTCCCACAAAGAAGACCGAAGCATTTTAAGAGATAAATACAAGTTGGTGATGTCTCTGTTTCCAAAACAGTTCTGACCGCATGCTGGGGTTGTGGGCTCGGGGTGGGCATAAATTAATAAGGGACTGAAGCCACGGCTGGTGCCTTGGAGGAAGAGAGCCACGCGCGGGGCACTCTGCTCCTCACTGAACGTCTGCCACTAAAGCCTCTCTCGGGCACGGAGGGCAGACAGGCTCAGGAACTTCTCCAATCTCGGCTCCACCTCATCGGCATGGAGAGATGGTGCCCCTCGGCCGTCCCTTCCCCACTTAACCCCGGGCCTTACTCGCAGGCTGCTCACACCAGCTGGCCCTGACACCTTCCCACCTTCCCAGGCCTCTGTCTCACCTGCCTCTCTGACTGCCTGGCTCCTTTCATCAGCTCACCCCTTCGCTCCTGCTGACCCTGACTGCACATGGTGCTTGTCCCCCACGGTCGGCCTTTCCCGTCCTTGCCATACTTCCCTTTGAGCTCTGTCTCCCCTGTGCCTCCCTTGGCCGTAAAAGATGAGCACACAGTGGGGCTTGGTGGCTCACGGCTGTCATCCCAGCACTCGGGAGGCAGAGGCGGGAGGACTGCTGAGTTTGAGGCTTGCCTGAGCTACACAGTGAATTCAGGGCCACCCTGAACTACAAAGCGAGACCCTCTCTCAAAAAACTAAAAAAAAACCAACAGATGAGCACACAGAATGAAGCATGCTGAGGAAGAGGCTGACCCCAGCTGTGGGGACATAAAGGAGAAGATGGCCATCCGACTTGGAAGCCATGCTGAAGCTGGAAAGTGTCACTTGGTACAGAAATGGCTCTGCCGTCTAAGGGCCCAGTATGTGCACACAGTCTGCTGCTCAGCAGCCGCAGGTGCTCAGTGTACGCCCGTGAATGCAACTGAAGAGCCTGTATGAGGAAGGGCTACCATGGAGATGGCTCTTCAGACCTAACTGCAATGGCACACCTGCCTTTCCCTGAACACTGAAGGACCCTCTGCAACATCCAGTGGTGACTGATGTCCTGAACCAGCTGGTGCCGTTTGCTTCTGATGAAAGGACCACCTGCTCAGGCTGGTCAGGCAACCTGCATAAGATGGTGTTAAAATGGACCTTATCCAGAGACAGTGTGCACCACGCTGGGCTGGAAAATAGCCAGCAATCAGGTGGAGGCATGGGTAGGGAAGAAGCCTTGATTTACCGCTTTGCTGAATTCCATGGGGTAAATGTGCCCACTGAAGTCAATGACCAGCTATCAATATGAAATCACTGAATGGGAACTTGGGAGGAAATGAAAAGAGCACATCTGTCAAATGGCATTTCTACCCATCAGAAACTATAGCTTTCAGTAACCTGAAGAGTTTACTTCCTGGTAGGCAATGTATCTTTAGTGTTACCTTTGTTTTATCAGCTAGCTCACCACATGTTTACAGTGTCTGTCTTCCATAACGACCGACTAGAAAACCCTTGACATTTTTATCACCTCTGGCTCTGGTAAGTGGCCCATGCTGACTGTAGCACACTCCTGGGCGTGAGTCTAACTGGGCCAGGTGCCACTGCTGGCGAACCCCTGCTCTTCTCGGTAGCAGGGGCAGAGCAGTAAGAGCTGGCAGCTGCTGGCGACCAGGCTTGTGGAGAGGCACAGAATCAGGGCAGTCTGTCTGCACAGAGCAGACACTTGGCACCGAGGATGTGCCAGCGAGCCAGTCTCTGAGGCCAACAATGCTGCAACTCACCTCTGGGCCCAGCCCAGGGTAATAAATCCCTGAACCTGGCTGAGCGTGCTCGGCTCATGTTGCCAAGTGTCCTGGCCCAACTGCCCGCCCCTTTCTCTCTTACCCAAAGTCTGGCTAAACACCTGCCCTTTCCAAAGATGCCCCTGCCCCATCCAGACTACAGTTAATTTTCTTTCCCTCTGAAATGTTATAATACTTACAGCTGATCAAAATACACAGCAAATGTTTAAACTTTTAAAAGTTTTACAGTAAAAGACATTGCCATTAATTCCTCTCATAATGTTCGCTCTCACTTTGAGCGCGCTCATCCCACCATCCTTGCCACTTTATAAAGCAGAGGAGGGATTTCGTTGCGTCCTGAGGTGCACACTCCACTTTGGATAGCCCCACACACAGCTTTTGCGTTAGCCTGCTGGAGATGACTGCATTCTTCCCTCCGCTGGCACGTGATTGCTACCTGTCACCCTTCCACACATTGACCTTGCAACTCCTGGACACAACTCAGATGCCCCCCAGCTTGAGAACTCTAAAGGGCAGTGCTCTTCACATCATATAACTATTCTGGGAGAATGCTGGAGTATACTTTCTTTCCTCTCTTCCCTTCCTCCCTTCCTCCCTCCTTCCCTTCCTCCCTCCCTCCCTGCCTCCCTCCCTCCCTCCCTTTCTTCCTTCCTTCCTTTTTCTGGTAGTGGGGAATTGAACCCAACATACATTGTAATGAAAAACTGGATTGATCAAACCATTTCTAAATTTCTTTTTTCTTTAAGCCAAATTGGAGACAGGCAGTGTTGCATGCCTATAATCCCAGGACTTAGAAAGCTGAGGCAGGAGGATCTCCACATATTGGAGGCTAGTCTGGGCTACATAGTAAACTGAAGGCCTGAATTATATAGTGAGACATTATCTCAAAAAACAAACAAACCCAAAACTGGGTGTGGTGGCTCACGCCCATAATCCCAGCATTTGGGAGGCAGAGGCAGAAGGATTGCTGAGTTTGAGGCTTGCCTGGGCTACATAGTGAGCTCAGGGCCAGCCTGAACTACAAAGCGAGACCCTGTCTCAAAAAAAAATAAAAAATAAAAAATAAAAATAAAAATATATACCGCTAGCATATTAATTTTATAAATTTACAGTCTGTATTTATGTTTGATGTCATTTATAAAGTTTTTGAATTCTAATCAGAGAAATGGATATGATGAAAAACAAAACAAAATCACAAGAACAGGACCTCTGCAAAAGAGGGTTTGCCTTGTCTACTTCCGGAGAGCACCCCGCCCCACCCTGGAGCCGGCACACCATTGCCCTCTCCAGTTACAAGAGGCCAAAGTCGAACCTACAGCCTCATTTGAAAGCCAGTAACAGAAGTCACAAGTGAAACTTGACTCATCCAAAAACAAATGGTCACCTTGGCTGAGAATTATTTATAAGCCATTCCAACAACTAAGACCTTTTGCTTTAAGTCAGGCATCTATTGTACAAGTCAGTATCCCATCGGTATTCCTAAATTTGCAGTTTTGTTATTGTACATATTTGAAACCTGGAGCATTTGAGTTCTTTTTTTTTAATATGTAAAGTTATTTCTCACATCAAGGGTCACAGACTCATGGTAAAAGATTACACATACATGTACATTATATACAGATGTACATGTATTTAAGATAGAGAAATAGATTATTATAGTCAACAAGCCATGTAATAACAAGGTTATATACTCTTTTTAAAATCTTGGGGCCGGGGATTTAGCTCAGCAGTTCTGGCATCTGCCTAACAAGGGAGGGTCCTGAGTTTGATCCCTGGAAACCACATATAACAATAGAGAGCATGGTGACTCACTCCAACCAGCAATCAGTACTACATACCCCAGAGCCCGCTGTGGTGGCTCACTCCTATAGTCTCAGCACTCAGGAGGCAGAGGCAGGAGGATTGCTGAATTCAAGGCTTGCCTGGGCTACATAGTGAGCTCAGGGCCAGCCTGAACTACAAAGCGAGACCCTGTCTCAAAAAAAAAAAAAATGTAAAGACCCAGTAGGCATGGTGGCATGTGCCTATAATCCAAGCACGCAAGGTTCAGAAGCAGGGGGATGGATCACTGAGAGTTGGAGGCCCACACAAATATTTAATATGCTACAAACCACCAAGTATATCAACCACATAGACTGTGATATTACTGAATAAACCAAGCTAATTAATGTGTAGATCAAAGGTTTTCAATCCCAACGCCCTTTTCTTCTAAATAGAAAGTTGTTGGGACTTACGAGTTACTTTTGTAATGAGCATGGTGTGAACAGGTTCATCTCAGTAGGAACTGGGCCAGCATTTCATGGTTAGAAGTGAAAATGGTACATCTGGGCTAAACTGGGAAGACATCTTGCTCGATAGGTCACAGTGATAATCCAGAAGTGCCTGGGACACAGGAGAATTACTTCCTGGGTGAGATAACTTCATCTCAGATACTTCTTCATGCAAAAGCAAGTAGGAATTGTTGCAAGTTGTTGCCCCTTTATTTGCCAATCACCAATGTTGTCCATCAACAGATTGGAACACTGCACCGTGGGTGGGCAGTGCTCACTGCTTCCTCACAGGCTCCTCTCTTCTCATTGGGTAGAGCTCTTTTTAGGTCTGAATGACCAAGTTCCATTCAACTGTGCCTAGGTGGGCTGCTCTGGAGATCTGCCAAAGCAGTTCAGAAAGGTTGGATGGTTGCGTTTGAGGGGACGAATCAATCCAGCTGTAAATGCAGTAGGAAAGCACTGCAGCATTGAAAGTGATGTGGGAGGAGCCCGTTCTCCATTACGTTGACAGGTTTCCATGTGGTGACGCTGGCTGGTTCTGCAGTGCGGCCGCCTACATCTGGGAATCTCCATTTGGTCATCACCTTCCTCCATGTCCACTGCCACTAGCCTCACTTTGCTTGGTTGGGTTCCTCACTCTACCAGGTAAGAGAACGGTTCCTGTGTTTGGTCCTAGTATAAAAGTAAGGCATTTCATCTCTAGGGTTTCCTGGTTCTCATAGGATCAGTAAAATAAATCCAGGGATGGGAGATCAGAAGAGAGGAAAGGAAGAGGACAGAGAAATATTTGTGGCACTAATGTGTGTCATTAACTAGTGAACTGGACTCACTGGATTTCACTGCCACAGTGAAAGGAGGTGAGGCCTAGAAAGCAGGGTGGTTTGTGTCAGGCAGCTTCTGTCACAGAATCCTTCAAACCTGAGGACAAAACAACAGAAATGTACTGTCCAGAAGTCTAAGATTGAGGGCCTGAGGAAGGATCTGTGTCTTTCTTTTGGTTTCTGGTAGCCACAGTGTTCTCTTGCTTGTAGGTGACATTCTCCCATGTCTTCGAACCAGGTTCCTCTAGGGTTATTTTTGCTACTTTTTTTCCCCCATATTGGGGATCCAACTCAGGCCCTTGTGCATCCAAGGCTGGCACAGTACCACTTGAGCTAAATCCCCAGCCCCTCTCTATGGCTATCTTATCTGGGTTGTGCCTCCTTCATAATTGCACCAGCTGTAGTAGCTGAGGGTCCACCCTAATGACCTCATCTTAACTCGATCACCTACCAAGACTAGTTTTTAAAAAGGCCCTGTGCACAGGCACCAGGCTTAGACTGTGCCATCTTCTTAAGTGAGGACACACTTCAGCCCATAATGCTGAATGTCAGCTCTGGTGGCCTTGGTCTCAGTTCCTCTTTGTGGAATTGCTAGAGTACCTGTGATGACAGTTGACTGTCTCTGTCACTCTTTCATACCCAGCTTGGAAGGCGGTCCAAGGACCTGACATTGGTTTTGAACGAATGTCACCAGACTTGAGTTTCCTTTTCTACTCCCTTTCCTATTGGGTTCTTTTCTGGTGTTTGGGTTTTACTTTATTTTTTTCCAGTTTGTAAAATATGTGGTGTTTGGATAAAAGAAGACATACAGAAAATACAGACAAATTCATCTTTTCTTATTATAAATTTTTTTTTTTTGAGACAGGGTTTTGCTTTGTAGTTCAGGCTGGCCCTGAGCTCACTATGTAGCCCAGGCAAGCCTCGAACTCCCAGCAATCCTCCTGGTTTTGCTTCCCAAGTGCTGGGATTTCAGGTATAAGCCACCACACCCGGCATTGTGGTGCGTGGTACTGATTGCTGGTGGGTGTGAGTCACCATGCCCGGTATTGTTGTGTGTAGTTACTGGGATGAACTAGTGACCTTGCTCTTGGTAGGCAGGCGTTGGAACCACTGAGCTAAATCTCTGGCCCTCAGCAGGTGTTCTTTTGCAGCCCTGCTTGTGAGTTCATCCCTAGGGACAGCCCCAGGCGGCACAGGAAGACAGAGATAAAGGGGCTGAAGCCAGTCTCCCAGGGGCCACAGTCTAGTGGAGAGACTGATGGACCCAGACCGTGCAAGGGAAATGAGATAAAGCTGGACTAGTAGGATGTGGAGTGCAGAGGAGGGGACAGGCCAGCCAGCCCCTGTGTGGTTCGGGGCAGATTCCCACTGAAGTAGCAGCACAAGCCAGCCAGATGTGAAAGAATGAGGAGGTCATGGCATGTTGGTAGGATGGGAAAGGTGTTCTCATCAGAGTACAGACCACATGCTGGCATCCCCCAGGGCCCAATCTGGCATGCGCAGGCAGCCAGGCATCAGGAGAAGATAGACTGTCAAGTGTCTGGGTCCATTTTCAGTTGCTACACCTAAATATGATACGCTGGGAACTGTGTAAAGAATACAGATTTATTGGTCGCACTGTCCTGGAGACATCAAGAGTGTCCTGTCAACATCTGGTGAAGCCTTCTCACTGCATTGTGTCACCATGAAGTGGGAGGGGGTATCACATGGTGCAATAGAGCAAGCATGCTCAGCTTGGGGACCCCTCCCCCTGTAGAGGGGATTGAACACAGGGCCTTTGAACTGAACTACATCCCCAGCCCATTTTTTATTGCTAACTTGGGGACATCACTATCTTGGGGATTATCTGATCCCAATGACCTAAGAATATCATTAACACATGAATATGGAGGCTCAAACATGAAGTTTTGTGGGACACAGTCACCCGTAGCCACCTACCTGAGGAGAGTGGCATGCATACAGTGGTGCCCAGCAGTGGCTCGGAACTGGGGCACTCAGTCACTGGATGGGCTTCATGCCTTCATCTCTCAGGGATTTCCAGCATTGTGAGCATCAGTTCACATCAAGATTGTTTTTGTCTTACCCTGAGCAACACTGTACAAAATGTGCCATGAGAAATTCTTACCATTTTTTTGAAAAAAAAAAAAAAAAAAAACCCTGTTCACACATAATCTTTTATAGAAAAGTAGCCAGCTGAGTCATTGTTTTCCTTGAACCACATTATACCCCTAAGTACAATACTAACTAAAAACAGAACAATGCAAAACTGTTGGTACAAAGTAATACCAATTGTAAAATAGTTTGGAAGTAAATTTATCAGAATGCTATTATTAAGAATTATAATAAGGGACTGGAGATTCAGCTCAGTGGTTCCGGCTCCTGCCTCACAAGCACAAGGTCCTGAGTTTGATCCTGGTAACTACATACAATGCTGGGTGTGGTGACTCACGCCCACCAGCCATCAATACTATATACCACAGTGCTGGGCGTGGTGGCTCACGCCTGTGATCCCAGCACTCGGGAGGCAGGAGGATTGCTGAGTTCAAGGTTTGCCTGGGCTACATAGTGAGCTCAGGGCCAGCCTGAACTACAAAGTGAGACCCTATCTCAAAAAAAAAAAAAAACCAAAATGTGTCTGGTACTGCTGGACTGGAAGCCACAGCCAGCTGCCCCTGGCAAAGCAGGCACAGAGTAATCAGGCACACCTGGATGTATGGAGGTGCTTCTGCTAGGGAAGCAGGTGGAACACTGGTGGGTACCTGCATGAGGTGCCAGTGCGTCTTCCAGCAAGATGGGACTGCTTGCCCTTCCCGGCATCCTGTCTTGAAATGCCAGCTGTCTTATGTGGTTAATTCTTGAGTTTCACTTGGAATTTGTGTAAATAATTTAATTAATTTGTAATGATAAACTTTTAACCTTGCTTCCTAAATTTGTTACTCATTTTAATTTTGACTATAAATGAGTACACTAAAGTACCCTCAGAAAAATATCTACATGATCCTACATTACCTTGGTAGGTCTTTGGTACCCACCAAAAGCAAACTATCATACTTTAGGGAGTCTGATCCTGAATCTTATTTCTTACTTTGTAGCTCACAATGAGAAAGCTGATTCATAAGCATCTGGTTGAAATTTGGATAGGGGTTATGACAGTACAAATACATGTGATTTTTCAAAATGCAAACTGACAGGCTTTGGAAATCTCCCAAGGTGAATGCAAATTATATAAATACAGGTTTCAATGAAAACTGCAACCAGCATTGCATTGTTAAATCTAATTCTGTATAAATAGAAACCTACTGCCAGAGTATAAAAAGGCGTTTAAAATTACATGGTTAATCTCAGTCAGTTATCTCTTCTCCCTTCATTACGTAAACTCTTCTCCTTCAAACACCTACTATTCCAGGTCCATCTCCTGCTTTCTCTGCCCTGTTTGGGCAAGTTTTTACCTTTCTATACCACAGAGGCTGCCGATATACTAGGAGAATAATAAGGCTATACTCATGGTGAAGGAAAGTACTTAGCATACTGGATAGGATGCATCTTTGTACACAATAAGCGACAGCTGAATGGACTAAAGATATTCGCTGACAATAACAGTTCAGCCTTACACTTTTCTGAACATTCTCATGACCTGTTAAACCCTCTAATACAAGACAAAATAAGTGTTGTACTCAAACCATATCAAGAATATCATCAGACCTATTTGTGTGTTCTGAGTTGGTAAAAACCACTATGAGTAAGATGTTCCTTTCATTTTTTTTCCCCTTACAAGTTAGTATTTTGAAGTTTAAAGAATATGACACATAAAAGCTAATGAGATTGCAAAATGGCTAACGGTCTATTGGGCTTCTCAGCAGAAACACACACACATACACACACACACACACACACACACACACACACAGGGGACCGAAAACCAAGAAATTAACAGCTATTTCACTCGAGTGAGGGAAAACAGGGGAGTGCATCAGGGACGCGGCAGGGATGTCACGGAGCACAGAGGCACACAATGGCCTTACAAGAGGGGAAGGCAGCACACAGCATCTATTATTCCCCTCTTCAGTGGAGATATCCCTAAAGCAAGAGAGGCTTCACTCTGTGGAGAAAGGGTAAGTATGACCACCTCAAATTCTCACTAATGCCACATATATGAAGCCCTTGATGCTCTTCTGTGGACCCTAAGCCCTGTCTGGGAGCTGATTTGTTACCACTCTGCCACACTACTCTGGACAAAGTGCCCACACTTTGCTCTGCAATCCCAAGCTCCTGCTGCACTGTGCCATCTTGAGACTCATCCACTGATGCCCTATGAAGTAGCAAGCCAACTGGCCTAACACTGTGAACCAGCTAGGTGGCCCTGCTCACACTTCTACACCACAGGAAGTAGCAGGCAGCCAGCTGAATGGCCTGGCCCACAGAGACCCCTGGGAAGAGTGGCCCTACCCATCCACCCTTACCCCTTAGGAGGAACCAAGCAGCCTGTCGTGGGAAGGCTCAACTACTCGTGTCCTGGGAAGCAGTCAGGAAACCTGCCAACCATTCTATGGCCCAAGAAGTAGCCACACAACTTTCCCTGAGCTGCTTGGCTTTTCTAGGCCCAAGCAGTAGATAAGAGGTCTGCCTTGAGCAGAATGACCTCCTACATCCCTGCAAAGGAAGCTGCCCAGTGATAGTCACCTTACTTGGACCCATCAGTGTGGCCCAGCTCCCTTGTGGCTCTCACATAGCTAAGATGCACCCATCCACCTAGAAGAGTTGCCCACATGGGCACAGCACACCCACAGTAGGGCACACTGTATTCAGAGAAGTTGGTGAACCTGTGCCAGATAACGGATCTGCATCCTAGCTGTTGAAGCAAGTCCACAAATCCCTACAGCCCAGGCCTCTGTGACACCCCTGACATCACCAATATTAATTACAGTTCATGAAACACTACTGTCCACCTGGAACCAAAGCCAGCAGAGATCATTGAGCCCACATTCTAGTACACATGGTTGAAGTCTCTTACTATAAAAATCACCCCGTAAAACTGCCAGAGACAACTGATCCATCAGATATGCAAATATCAATACAGCAACACAAGAAACAGAAAAGCTAGATAATATGCTACCTAAAAAAAACAAAAAACACAGCAACTCTCTGGCAACAACCACAAAGGAAATCAATTAACTATCTTGAAAGAGTTCAAAATAAAAAGTATAAAAACTCAGTGAGATATAAGAGAACATAGATAATGATGAGGAAAACAATTTATGGTTTGAATGATAAACTCAGCAAAGAGGGACAACAAAAAAAGTACCAAGAGGGCCGGAGATTTAGCTCAGTGGTTCCGGTGCCTGCCTCGCGAGCACAAGGTCCTGAGTTTGATCCCCGGTAACCACATACAATGCTGGGCGTGGAGACTCACGCCCAGTTGCAATCAATACCACATACCACAGTGCTGGGCGTGGTGGCTCACGCCTGTAATCCTAGCACTCAGGAGACAGAGACAGGAGGGTTGCTGAGTTCAAGGCTTGCCTGGGCTACATAGTGAGCTGAGGGCCAGCCTGAACTACAAAGTAAGACCCTGTCTCAAAAAAAAAAAGTACCAAGAAATAATTTTGAAGGAGTCATATGTCTTTCCAAGACAAGCAAAAACTACAGAAATTCATCACCATCAGACTGGCCATCCAAGAAATGCTTCAAGATGCTTTTTTTATGCAGTGGAGCACTGCTTTACCATAAAGAAGGATGAACTTTGGATATGTATAGCTAAATGGATGGATGCACATACATGAAACTGAAGGCACAGAAAAGGATACACTAAGCAAAGGGAAAACAAAAGCAAGCAGGAAGAGCTATACTTAAAGCTAAAACCTACAAAAAGAAATGAAGAAGGCTACTATAAAATGAAAAGTGGATCAATTAGATATCAAAAAAGAAACATTGAAAATATATATGCACCCATCACTGGAGCTCTCAATTGTAGAAAGAAAGCATTACTAGATCTAAAATAGAGATCAAACTAACAAAACACTGGAGATAAACCTCACTATATACTAACAGACACAGAACATTTCATTCAACATCTGCAGAATATAGATTTTAGTAATCAGTACATGGAGCATTTTTCCAGGCTAGATAATATGTTAGGGCACAAGACAAGTCTCAACACATTGAAAAATGTTTGAATCATACCTATCTTCTCTGACAATAATGGAATAATACTAGAAATCAACAAGAGGAACTTTGGAAACTAAACTGCATGCTCTTGAACAATCAATGGGACAATGAAAAAATCAAAAGGAAATTTTTAAATATCTTGAAACAATTAAAATGGAAAGACAACAAACTGAAATCTTTTTTTTTTTTTTTTTTTT
>PVIC010048099.1:0-13627 GCA_004025085.1 Thryonomys swinderianus | reverse complement strand
AAGGCCCATTTCCCTTTGCTCTCTCCTCAAGCACCACCGACTTCAACACTCTCCTTGTCTACAGCCTAATTCGCTCATTAAAACTGTTTGAAAACACACACGGTCTGTTTCTGGAAGACTGAAAATTGAAATTAAAGTAGAAAAATTGAAATTAAAGCTGCAAACAAGGAAAGCTTTGTCTGTAACGTGTATAAAATTCTTTTGAGTGAGAACTACAGAACGGCAGGGAGTGGCTTTCCTCTGAGGTATTTGTGAAGAAAATAGCTGCCTGGGTTGCTCAGTCCAGGGGCAGGGACTGAAATCCCTCAGTAACATAAACTGAGACTCAGAATAGCTTTCTTCTTAAATATAAATACCTTGTTGTACTGACTTTATCTGATTATCTTTTTAATCATACAGTATTACACCTATTTTCATAGCATTTCCATTGTATTAAACACTATAAATAATCGTGAGATGATTTAAAATATACATGAGGGTATGCACAGCATATATACAAACACTGGATCATTTCTTTATTTTTTAGGTTTTTTTTTTTTTTTTTTTTTGAGACAGGGTCTCACTTTGTAGTTCAGGCTGGCCCTGAACTCACTATGTAGCCTAGGCAAGCCTTGAAGTCAGCAATCCTCCTGTCTCTGCCTCCCGAATGCTGGGATTGCAAGCATGAGCCACCACGCCCAGCTATTTTTTAGGTTTTTTGGAGGCAGGGTCTCACTATGCAGTTCAGGCTGTCCTTGAACTCACTATGTAGCCCAGGCTGGCTTTGAACTCATGCCTCCCCCTCCCCAGTGCTGAGATTACGAGTGTGCACCACTATGCCTGGCTCACTGTGTCATTTTATAGAAGGGATTTGAGGATATTGGTATTACTAGGCAGGGAACCAACCCTGCATGGATACTACGCAAGGACTGTAGTTTGTATGTCTGTGTGAATAATATTGCTTTAAGGGAAATATTTTTGTTACTCTGTTTCAAATTTTACACACTCAGTCTTCAGACCACCGTCACCAGAGTGGAAAAATTTACCTTCCAAGGCTATAGACATGGTGGATTCTCTGCACAGGGAAAACTTCTGTCTTTTAAAAGAATGTGGAGAAAAAAATTAAGTAATATTGGATCATAACTTCAAGTATAAAAAAGTGTTTGTTCTGAATGAACACTTTTCAGAGGAAGAAGTAAAAGCAGCTAAGAAGTATATGAAGAAATGCTCAATGTCAATGGCCATTCAAGAGAGGCAGATGAAAAACAACTCTGAGATTTCATCTTACTCCACAAGAATGGTTGCTATCTCGAAATTAGCCAGCAACAAATGCTGGCGAGGTTGTGGGAAAAAGGAAACCTTCTCCACTGTTGGTGGGAATGTAGACCAGTACAATCATTATGGAGATCAGTGTGGAGATTCCTCAGAAAACTAGGATTAGAGGTTCCATTTGATCCTGCTATTCCCCTGCTGGGGATATACACAAAAGAATTACAGGATTCCTATCACAGCGACATATGTGCACCCATGTTCATAGCAGCTCAGTTTGTAATAGCTAAATCTTGGAAACAACCCAAATGCCCATCAACTCTAGAATGGATAAAGAAGATTTTTTTTTTTCGACAGGGTCTCGCTTTGTAATTCAGGCTGGCTCTGAGCTCACTATGTAGCCCAGGCAAGCCTTGAACTCAACAATCCTCCTGCCTCTGCCTCCCGAGTGCTGGGATTACAGGCGTGAGCCACCATGCCCGGCACTGTGGTATGTGGTATTGATGGCTGGTGGGCGTGAGTCTCCACACCCAGCGTTGTACGTAGTTACTGGGGATCAAACTCAGGACCTTATGCTTGTGAGGCAGGCGCTGGAATCACTGAGCTAACCCTCCGGCCCAAGAAGATGTGGTTTTTAAAAAATAAAATGGAGTATTACTCTGCTATAAAGAATGATGAGATTGAATCATTTATACTCAAATGGGCATACCTTCAGGACCTACTCATTAGTGAAATAAATAGGTCACAGATGTGCAAATATTGTATTTTCTCTGATATGAGAAACTGAAGCTATAAATGTGTTCTAGAATGCATGATTGATATTGTGAAATAGTAAATATCAAAGGGTAATGGGGCTTAGGGGTAAATAATGAAGAAAGAAAAAAATTGATGGTAAAAAAAGGAAACAGTGCTTGTGATATGGGGTGGGGGGAAGTAGCGTAGGTAGGGGAGGGGGATAAATGAGAATTAAGTTGTGTCATATACTGGTACAAATACTCAATGTGGGGTGTAATTGTGATGTGTATATATAATGTACCAATAAATAAAAAAATCCAACTGTAAAAAAACAGTACTTCTGAGTCCATATTGATGTAAATAAATGGTTGGATAATTAAAGTGGAGCAAAGAGAGAAATCTGTGCAGAAGGCATACAAATAATTATGTAGCTACCTCACCTTCAGGGAGGTGGAACTTAAGTCTGTATCAGTTTATGGTGGTGACTTTTACAGTTGTGGAGACCAGAAGTCTAAAATCAGTGTCTATGACCTGGAGTCCAGACGCTGGCTGGCTGCGGTGCTGCTGGTTCCTCCGGGGAGGACCTGCTTCTTGCCTATTTCAGCTTCTGGCAACTACTGGCTGTACTGCTCCCATCACTGTTTTTGAGATCATGCTGCCATCTCCTCTTCTGTACCAACCTCCTGCTTCCCTCTTACAAGGACGTTTGTGATCAAAATTTGGGCCCATTTAGATAGCCCAAAACAATTCCATGTGTCAAGATTCCTGATTTGATCACAATTGCAAAACCACATTTGATGTGTAAACTAGTATTCACAGGTTCTGGGATTAGGACAGGCACATATTTAGGGACAGTGTTCAGCCTATTTATTGCACTACTTGTTAAGTATGGGGGTGCCCAGTGACTTTCATCTAAGTAGTATAACTTTACTAACTATAGAACAGTATTCAGAATGAATAATGTAAAGTTACCTAGAGATAATAATGTAAAGCTATCTAGAGACCCACAAAGCTTAGTAGTTACACTAGTAAAGGTAGAGGGGTTGGAAAACCAGAGAATTAAAAAAATTATTTGAAAAATCAATGTGATATGAGGAAAGAAAATGAGATGGGGTCCTTCTGGGGTTTAAAAGGAAATCAGTAGTGTTTGAAAACAGGAAAGAACAAACAAGAAATGGAAGAAAAAAGAAAATCAGAGAGCAAAATAGAAGTAAAAAAAAAATAAGGAAGAGAAAAGATGTTAAGAGGGAAAGGAGAAAAGGACAGAAAAAAGGAGAGAAAGTCAATAAAAAAGGGGAAAATCTTTAACCCTCCCAAAAGTCCTGGTGAAGGAAAGAGAAAAATAGTAAAAAAATAGAACTCTCTCCCCTAAAAATGGTTGAGTCAAAGAAAAAAAATTTCCCTATGTTTTTGAGTGAGAGGGTTCTTTCCAGTCCTGGAATCCAGCCAGTTCTGATCCTCTCTGTCTAGCTTTAGGTGCTATGTGCTTTTGAGGTGTTCTTCCTTTACCAGAGGCCCCCGAGAAGACTGAAGATTACAGAGATTTATGGCTTGACCAGAGGTATCATCTGGTAAGTGGTGGAGCTTCAGTTCTAATCCACATCTTTTTGATGCTCAGTGATAACCATTAAGCAACACTGTCCCTCAGTGGTATCATTGAGCATTAGTAATGTAATTATGGTCTATATGAGAAGCTCATAGAGCCTTTATCAGAAAATTTATTTTAAAGAACAGCTGGGAGAATTTTCAGAAGGCTTGACAACAATAACAGGTATTAAAAAACACAAAGAAACAAAAACCCAATAAAAATCTCCAGCAGTGTTATTACTTTTTTTCTCCAACAGCATTATTTTCCTACTTCATGTTCTCTATCTCTGGCCCTGCTTGGAGACAGAAGCAGAGGCTGAGGAAGAAGTCAGAGCAGCTGTGTGGATGTGGCAAGGACTCTGTCACTGCTCATTAAATTGATTTCTATCAGCTGTGTTTCTGAAATATATCCTGAATCAGCCCCTCTTCTGTGTACCCAGCCCCACAGCAGCAGAAGAGTTTAGCACACATTCTGAAATCCGACACAGACAGGCAGGGCTTCCTTCGAAGTCATTTCTTTCCTGGAAAGTTCCACTGCTTTCCTCTCATTCAGGCTAACCCACTGGTCCCAAGCTGCCTCCAAGTCTCTCCTCCAGTCAAAACTCCTGCTCACCCTTAATAGCTCTCTACCTCGCTCTGGTCGTGTCTGTCACAGTCCTTCTGGTCATCATACTTTTATAAATGTTCTATCCTTTGGATGAAATTCCCACTTTTACTTGACAAAAATTCTCCACATACATCTCCTTAGAGCTGTGGCCATTTTCTTGCTCTGAGCCTGGCAGGCTCTTATTCATATCCCTTGAGAGCAATGTGCCTATAGCCTCCCCTAGTTGATAAGATCTTTGGGAATGTTTGTTCTTAACTGTATTCTTAAAGCCCATCATTTTTGGTAAAAAGTTGGTGCTCAGTGAATACCTGCTGAGTGAGTGAATGAAGGAAACAAGGTGTCTGTGGTTCCTCTTCCCTAATGACAGGCCAAGGAGAAGGAAGGTCTGTGTTACCGCTGAGAAAGATATGTATCTAAACTGTTCCTGGATGAGGCCAGTTTTTAGCTCTTTTTTTTTTTTAACCTCCTGTTGGGTGAAGGAAAATAAAGCAGCAAGGGGAAGTTAGGGTGAGGCACTGTGTTTTCTGTGGCATGAGACACGAGGAGAGTCCCTGTGGCAAGGACTCCCCAGCCTGGGAAACCTCAGGAACTTGCCTGCATACAGATGAGGTCATTTGGCTGTGCACCTGTAAAAATGAAAGGTGGGGTTAACCACATCTTGTTTCTCTACCTCCTGCCTAGCTCCACCTGAGCATGGTGCTGATGGGCTATTCCCAAAACAACTGCCTGAGGGTGGCTGGTAGTGGTTGATTAGAAAAACTCCAGAAGCCAGGCCTGACATTTGCAATAAACTTTAGCAGTGGCTCTCAAACTTGTGATCATTTGGGAACTTCTGAAAGTCAGAGAGGCCAAAGCCTTCCCCAGAGATTCCTAAACCATTCTCAGAGATTTTGATTTAATTTGTTTGGGTAGGGACTAAGTTGATTTTTTTTTAAAGTTTCCCAGATGGTCCTGATGTCGAATTAGGTCTGCGAATCACGTACCTACTGAATATGTTCCCATCCCACTCAAAAGGAAGAGGATGGTCTGCAGGTGGGATGAAGCTGACTCCTCTGATGGTCCACATATAGCTCTATCCAGTGCCTGGGAGTTTACTGTAGTTTAGATCTTGAATGGTTCCCAAAGGCCCATCGTTTGAAGGCTTGATTCATTGTGACCCTATGGTGCTACTACAGAACTTTTAGGAGGTAGGACCTAGAAGAAGAAACTTAGGTCATTGGGAACATTCCTGTGAAAGGGCTTTTGGGATCAGAGAGGCTCTTTTCCTCTCTCTTTGTTTCTTAGCTCTCAAGAGGTGAGCAGTTTCCTCTACCATGTGTTTTTGTTTGTTTTTTGTTTTTGATTTTGTTTTGAGACAGGGTCTTGCTTTGCAGTTCAGGCTGGCCCTGAGCTCACAGTGTAGCCCAGGCAAGCCTTGAATTCAGCAATCCTCCTTCCTCTGCCTCCTGAATGCTGGGATCACAGGCATGAGCCACCACCCCCGGCATTGTGGTATGTGGTACTGATTGCTGGTGGGCGTGAGTCACCACACCTGGTATTGTTGTATGTGGTTACCAGGGATTGAACTCAGGACCTTGGACTTGCTTGGCAGGCACCGGAATCACTGAGCTAAATCTCCAGCCCTACAATGTGTTTTTTGTCTGGACTTGCTATAGGTCAACCAATCATGGTCTGAAATTTCCAGAGCTGCAATCCAAAGGAACTTTTCCTTTTTTTGACAGGGTCTCATGGTGTAGTTTAGGCTGGTCTTAAATTCATTATATAGCCCAGGCTGGCCTTGATCTTGTGGTGATTAATTTGCTTTAGCCTCCTGAGGGCTGGGATTATAGTTGTGTGCCATCACACCTGGGAACTTTTCCTTTATAAAAAGTTTATTATTATGGTATTTTGTCCTTTATGGGAAGTTGACTATTATGGCTTGTATTTAGATGTTCTCCCAAAGCCTCGTGTAGCCAGAAGTGAGGCTTTTGCAGAGTGCCTTGTTATAGAGTGTGTGACACTAGAATTGATTCACGGTACAATGCTAGGCTCAAGTGTACTAGAATTAATAGTGTGAGTGCTACCCACCCTAAGTAGTTTGGAGAATACAAAAGAGACAGAAAGACGCTGTTAGGATTCCTTGTTGCTTTTGTTACCTTCTGCCCACCAGGAACTGTTTTTCTCTGCGATGCCATACTGCTTTGAAGCCAGCAGATTATGGACTGAAACCTCTACACACTAAGCTAAGTAAACCTTTTCTCCTTTAACTTTGGGTGCCAGGTATTTTGTCTCAGCAATGAGAAAAGGAACTAAGAGAGAATTTGGTACCAAGAGTGGGGTCGTTACTGTGAGTCTACTTGACCATATAGTTTGGGAGACTTTGGAACTGGCTTGTAGGAAGGGAAAGAAGATGGAAAGGTTCAAAGATGTTGGCTGAAAAAGTAGAGTTGGAATGCTTTAGGCTGTACTTGATGGGAAATTCTAGTCAGAGCTCAGAAGATGAGAAAGCTAATAGAAATGATGCCTGCAAAGACTATGCTCAGAAAATTTCTGCTGGTAAGGACTTCATTAGCTGTTGAACTCCAGGTAGTGTGTATTATGGCTTGGCAGAAAGCTTTTCTTCACTTTTCATGTTTCCAGAGACTTTGCCTGAGAGTGAGATTAAGGATTAATATTGGGGCAGATTGGCTGTTAGCCAGATATATGTTGAGAATCAGGACCAAAAGAGGTCAGTAGAATGATTTAAAATGTTTTGAGTTTGGCCAGAAATGAAATTCCAGTAAAGGTGTGGACTTAAAAGAGAGCTGAGGAGATCTTGATTGCTGAGAAAGAACAGGAGAATAGAAAAGACAGCGTGAAGGCTTCACAAGAAGCACCAGGTCTTCATCCCATACAGCCTTAAAATTGCAAATATGAAAGACTTTGCTTTGAGAAAGAAGACTCAGAGCACCGCGTTCCAGAATAGCAGCAGCCTAGGGAAGTTGTTCCTCTGGATTTGGTTCACAGGCACTGGACCCCTACAGCCAAGACAGAAGGAAGCTTGGCTACTGCTGCAGCTGGCAGCAGATCTTGGCATCATCCATGTAGAGTTGGTTTCAGGCACATTCAAAATGCAAGAGCTGTGGGGTCAGGAAGGCTTCTACTCAGAATGCAGAATAAGACCTGGGAAGGCAGTGTGTGAAGGTGTGAGTGTGAAACTGAACGTCCTGTGGGCATTCTAGAAGTTTAGAGGAGCCAGGAAGGTGGATTGTCCAAGGAAAACTACAGAGAGCAGTCAGCTCCAGAGAGAAGCTATGGGAGCTACAACCACCAGAAGTTCCAAAGGAGTGGAGCCACCCAAGCCCTTGGGAGTTCACAGTTTGTCACAGATTTCTAGGGATGCTGGAAGTGAAACTGTAGGATATAATGTTTCCCTGCTGGATTTTGGCTTTTCTTTGTTCCCATTCCTTTTGTAAATTTTGGAATGTCTGTCTTGTACCATTGAATGTTGGAAGTGTTTAACTTTCTTTGCATTTGTACAGGGACTTGCAGTTAAGTGTTTGCATTATATCTCAGAGGACACTTTGGACTTGAAATTTTCAGTAATGCTGAAACTGTTAGGACTTCTGCGACTCTTAGAGAAGAAACTAAATGGGTTTAGGATAGAGGGATGTGTATAAGTCTTTGAGGGAGCGGGGGCAGAATATTATGGCTTATATGTAGATGTCCCTCCCAAGCCACATTCAGACATAGATGGGGCTCTTACAGAAGTAGCTGGATCTAGAATGTATGATTCTGGGGATTCATCATGCAATGCTAGGTTCAAGAGCATTAAAATTGAGAGTGTGAGTGCTGCCCACCCTATGGAGCCTGAACAAGACATCAGGAATAAAAAAAGCTGCGGTCTTACCTTGCATGCCTGCTTTTTCTGTCTTCAGTCTTCCATAAATTGTTCTTGTCTGTGATGTCCCTCTGCCAATCACTCTGCCTTGGACCCAAGCAATTATGCATGGAAACTTCTACAAATGGTGATCAAAATAAACTTAACCACTTTTTTTTTTTTTTTTTTGAGACAGGGTCTTGCTTTGTAGTTCGGGCTGGCTCTGAGCTCACTATGTAGCCTAGGCAAGCTTCGAACTCAGCGATCCTCCTGTCTCTGCCTCCCGAGTGCTGGGATTACAGGTGTGAGCTACCACGCCTGGCACTGTGGTATGCGGTGTTGATTGCTGGTGGGCGTGAGTCTCCACGCCCAGCATTGTATGTGGCTTCCAGGGATCGGACTCAGGACCTTGCGCTTGCAAGGCAGGTGCTGGAACCACTGAGCTAATCCTCCGGCCCAACTTAGCCACTTTTAACTTTGAGTGTTAGGTATTTCATCTCAGCAAGAAGAAAGTGGCTAATACATCAACAAATGCAATGGATGTAATAAATAAATGATCACTAGGCCCAAAGAAGACACTAATAAAAAGCTAGCTTAGCTAAAGAAAATGATACAAAACATGAATGATTGGTTTAGTAAAGAATTTATAGTCCATGAATAGGTACTAAAAAGAAGCCAGGAGATAAAAAAATTCTATTGAAAGTATGAGCAGCAGAAGTGACCAGTGTGAGGGTGGAGTGTCAGAAGTAGGGCTGATGCACTGACCATAGATTCAGTGATACCTATGAAACAACAAGAGATCATGGAAAATGGATTCAATAACTCCCAGATGATGCAAAAATTAGTTTTTTTCCCAAAGAATTTCTTAGGTCTGTTTAGTAGGTATAGACCTACTCTTCAAAAATATGTTTATTAAATTTTTTGTTGTTATAAAATATGTTGAGAGTAGATATTTTAATTAAGTAAAATCTCACACAAAATGTTCACCTCAATTACCACTCTCTAAGATTAATTTGAACCAGTGAAAAATTAAAAGACTATGAGTGTCATAAAAAATATGTTACAGAAATAATAGAAAACTTTCCATGTATGAGGAGAGAATGTAATATACAGATAAGTGAGGCATATCAAACCCCAAATAATCACAATCAGAAATAAACTCTATGACACATCGTAGCCAAAATTGCAGAAGTCCAACAATGCCAAAAAGCTAATGGAATGAATATACCCAGAAGAGAGAGCACTTAAGCAGAAGGTGTGGGTGGGTGGGTGAGTGGGGAGAAACTAGTAACAAGAAAATAATGCAGTGACACAAGTCAATCACTTTCAGGAATAAATCTTAATATGAATGGTCTCAATTTCTCAATCAAAAGACAGATTAACAAAGTGGATCAAAAAATAAACCCAATGGTATGCTGTATATAAGAAACAGATTTTAAAAAATTGATTTTATTGGTACATATTATATACATTATGATCACATTCAACATTGAGAGTTTGTACCTGTACATGATACATCTTGATTCTCATTTTTCCTATTCCTCTGCCCTCTCTACAACCCCCATTTCCTATATACCTAAGCTTTGCTTCCTTTTTTTAGCCATCAATTCTTTTCTTCTTAACTAACTCCTACCCCCCTTTCCCTTTTCTTTCTGAACATTTTCTTCTATTTCACAATGCCTATCATGTATTTTGGAACTCATATACACCTTCAGTTTCTCCTATCAGAATAGTATTTGTACATCTGTGTCCTATTTATTTCATTTATGTGTATATTCTCAAGGTACATCCATTTGAATATAAATAATTCAAATTTATCATTCTTTGTGGCTGAGTAATACTTCATTTTATAAAAAAAACCCACATCTTTATGCAGTCTTCTGCTGATGGGAGGGGACTGTGTGGCTGTTGCCAAGATTTAGCTATTACAAACTGAGCTGCTATAAACATAGATACACATATGTCACTGTGATATGAATCTTTTGATTTTTTTCATGAATAAATGTAGCAGGGAAATAGCAGGGTCAAATGAGACCTCTAATCCTAGTTTTTTTTAAATTGAATTCTTTATTGGTACAATTTATATACATCTCACAATCACATATAACATTGGGGAATTTGTACCAGTATATGATACAAGTTAATTCTCATTTTTACTCATATCCCTACTCACCCACACCTCCCCACCCCCTTTATACATACTCTTTTATTTTCTCTCTGTATCATATTTATTCCTTCCCCTCATTACATTCCCACACCAAATTTCCTATGGGTCTCACTTTTGGAGTTCAGGCTGGCCCTGGGCTCACTATATAGCCCAGGCAAGCCTTGAACTCAGCAGTTCTGCTGCCTCTGCCTCCCAAATGCTGGTATTACAGGCGTGAGCCATCACACCCAGCACTATGGAATGTGGTACTGATTGCCGGTGGGTGTGAGTCACCATACCACATATTGTTGTATGTGGTTACCAGGGATTGAACCAGGATTGTGCTTGCTAGGCAGGCACTGGAACCACTGACCTAAATGTCCAGCCCTCTAAGCCTAGTTTTTAAAGGAATCTCCACACTGATCTCTATAGTGGTTGCACCAGTCTACATTCCCACTAATAGTGGAAAGGGCTCCTTTCTCCCCATAGCCCCACCAGCATTTGTTGTTGGTTGATTTCATGATAGCAGCCATTCTTTGTAGAGTGAGATGGAATCTCAGTGTCATTTTCATTAGTATCTCTTGACTGACCAGCAATGTTGAACATTTCTTCATATGTTTCTTAGGTGATTTTACTTCTTCATCTGAAAAATGTCTTCATTTCAGATGCCCCCTTTTGAATTGGGTCTTTAAATTTGGTGGACTGATTTTTTAAGTTTTTTGTATATTCTAGATAGTAGTCCTTTAGCTGAAAAACAACTGGTAAAATTTTTCCCACATTGTAGGTTGGTCTTTTTGCTCTGCCCGTAGTTTCTTTTGCTGTGCAGAAGCTTTTTAATAAATTGAGATCCCAGTTGTTGATTCCCTCTGCTAGTTCCTATGCTGCTGAGGTTTTGTTCATAAAATCTTTCTCTATGCTAATGTCTCCAAGAGTTCTACCTAACCTGTTTTCCAGCAGGTTTAGTGTTTCTGTTTTAATATTTAGGTCTTTAATCCACTTTGATTTTAGTTTAATGCATAGTGAAAGAGATAGATCTAGTTTGGTCTTTGGCAGGTTGAAGCCTAGTTTTTCCAGCACCATTTGTTAAAGAGGCTATCTTTCCTTCATTGAGGGTTTTTCGCTCCTTTGTCAAAGATTAGGTGGCTTAGTATATTGGAAGTTGTTTCTGGATCTTCCAGTCTGTTCCACTGATCCTTCAGTTTATTCACTGATCCTCGGATCTGTATAAGAAACAGATTTAATTCAAATGAAACTCACAGATTAAAAATCAAATGATGGATGGGGCCAGAGATTTAGCTCAGTGGTTCTGGTGCCTGCCTTGCAAGCGCAAGACCCTGAGTTTGATCCCTGGTAACTACATACAATGCTGGGCATGGTGACTCATGCCCACCAGCAATCAATACCACATATCACAGTGCCAGGCGTGGTGGCTCACACCTGTAATCCCAGCACACGGGAGGCAGAGACAGGAGGATTGCTGAGTTCGAGGCTTGCCTGGGCTACATAGTGAGCTCAGAGCCAGCCTGAACTACAAAGTGAGACCCTGTCTCAAAAAAAAAAAAAATCAAAGGATGGAAAATAATGTTAACTTCAAAAATTAATTTGAAATCAAGCAGGAATAGCTATCCTGTTTTCAGACTAAGTACATGTCTTAGTTACTTTCTCATTACTGAATCATAATATATGACACATGCAAATTAAAAGAGGAAGGATTTATTTTGGCTTAAAGTTTGTAGAGGTTTTAATGTGTAGTTAGCAGGGCTGGGGATGTAACTCAGTGGTGCTGCCCCTGCCTTGAAAGTCCAAGGTCCTGAGTTGTGTGTTCATTCTATAGTTGGATGGCTCAAAGACAGGGCATCATGGCAGAGTGGGATGGGAAGCAGGAACCAGTGTGCACAGTCAAAGAAGGGTGAGGGATATGTACCCTTCAGGCCAGATAATATAAACCATCAGATAGATATAATCTATCATAGTGGACTTAAGTTAAAACTGATTAGAAGAGACAAAGTTAAAAGAACAATTCAACAGTAAGAGAAAATAATTATAAACATATATGTAGTGATCCCTGGCACATTTGAGTTAATAAAACAAACACTGCTGAAGATAAAAGATCAGATAATAATCAACACATTCAGAGTGGAGGATCTCATTACCCCAGTTATACAAGTGGATCAATGAGACAAAAAAAATCAACAAAGAAACCTTGAACTTGAATCACATCTTTGAGCAAATGGATTTAATAGGTATGTACAGAGTATTTTACCCACCAACAACAGAATACACATTCTTTTCAGCAAACAGTACTATGCAAGTTTCTCCAAAGTAGCCTGTAAAACATGTTTAAGTAAAAACAAAATAACAAACACAAATAATAAATTCAAATAAGTACAAATGTATTTAAATTATCACATGAATATTATCAGATAATATAAAAGTAAATATAAATATAAAAATTATATATAAATTTATATATAATTATATATTATATATATATTTATATTATATAATTATAAAATTATATATAAACATTTTATATAAATATAAAAATTTATAGTGCAATAAAACTGAGAGAATGGCAAAATAAGCATAGAAATAATGCAAACACATGGAAATTAACACACTTGTAAATAACCAATGAATCACAGAAGAAATAAAGAAAAATAATAGAATCAAATGATAATGCCAGTAAAACATATCATAATCCATTGGACACAATAAAACTAGTCCCAATCAGGGAAGTTTATAGCTATAAATGCCCACATCAGAACAGAGCAAGTATTTGTGAACTGAAATACTACTGTATGTGATTTAGAAATGAAAAAGACGAAATCAAAATGAAAACTTTGGGCCGGAGATTTAGCTCAGTGGTTCTGGCGCCTGCCTCGCAAGGACAAGGTCCTGAGTTTGATCACCGGTAACCACATACAGTGCTGGATGTGGTGATTCACGCCCACCAGCAATCAATACCACATACCACAGTGCTGGGCGTGGTGGCTCACGCCTGTAATCCCAGCACTCAGGAGGCAGAGGCAAGAGGACTGCTGAGTTTGAGGCTTGCCTGGGGTCCATAGTGAGCTCAGGACCAGCCTGAACTACAAAGCAAGACCCTGTCTCAAAAAACAAAACAAAACAAAACAAAACAAAGCAAAACAAAAAAACCCCCTCTAATTTAGGAGAGTATCAGTTACTACTTAGAAAAACTGTACTCCAATATGGAAAATTGAACAGATTCTAAATGCATAGCAATTGCCAAAACCAAGCAAAAAAAAAAGAAACCTGAAAATTCTAATAACAGGCAATGAGACTGAAGCAGTAATAAAACCTACCAAGTAAAAAATATCCAGGATTCAGCTCTGAATTTTCCAAGAACTTCAGGGAAGATTTAACACCAATATTCCTCAAATTCTTTAATTAAATTGAAAAGAAGACATATTAAACTCATTCTGAAAGCTAGTATTATTTTTTT
>PVIC010048098.1:10000-13634 GCA_004025085.1 Thryonomys swinderianus | reverse complement strand
TCAGGGCCAGCCTGAACTACAAAGTGAGACCCTGTCTCAAAAAGCCAAAAAAAAAAAAAGAAAGAAATCAAAAGTTCTCAGGAAACTGGAAGTTTTAAAAATAGGAACTCAAAAGAGCTAAGGTGCTAGACCTACCTTGGAAACATAAGGGCTGGAGTTTGTTTCCCAGTACCAACCAAAAAAAAAAAAAAGGAGTTAAGGTGTTAGAAAGCAGGAAATAAGACATTTCTTCCATTGTGCACATGGATTTTATATTCACTACCAAACCAGCAAGATAGATTCACAGATTTACAGGGCTTATCCCTCTTAAGTGTTTCTTTCTGGTTTCTACTTAGAGGAGATGGTTTCTTACTAGTGTTAAGAAAGAAAAGTTATCAGGGAAGCTGGGGCTATTATTGTTTAAATATTGTGGAAAAGGAACCAAATAAGTTTGAATAAATTGAAGTGTATCTCAGTTTTCAGAATGGTGTAGAGTACTTTGGTTTTCATCAGTGACCAAAATATTTTAAATTTTTGTACTGAAAATTTAACTGTAAAGTACAAGGTCAGATATCTATCTGATCCAGTATTCTTTTCTGTGTATTTTTCAAAAAGTAAAAACATTATTGAGTAGATCTCAGTCAGCTGAATATAAAACTGTTTAGTAGTTGCTAATATTGCATTACTTTTTTTTTCTATAAAGTAGCCACAAGCAGCTCTGTCTAAATAAAATATTTTTTAATTATCCTTCCTTTTGGATGTTTTCTTTGTTGTATCTAATCAGTTCACATAAGCTGTAAAATTTTACCATCATCTAAGTTTGAGCACATATAAATATTATCCATCGAAGCATATTATGGTTGTAAAACAATAGAATTTGAGCTACCTTCTTCATGCCAGTTTCCCTGTGACCAGTTTCTTCCTGAGAAATATGGAGAGTGTCAAATGGATGTTTGTGTGGTAACAGGTAATACAGTAAAGCACTCACTGTATATCATGCTTATAAAAATGTATGTGCTGTGTTCCCAGCAGGCATATGTTAAGGATTCTGTTGTACAAGGCAGACAACTAGCCAAGAGGAGCTGAAGAGGAAGAAAGGCCCCTTATTGCTTTTTGTGTTTGTTCTAAGGACTTTATACTTATCACCATCATAAAAGCCCATTAAGAAGGACCATTATCCCCATTTTATCTATGAAGAAACTGACAAAAATGAGTTAACTTGTCCAGAATAATAAATAGCAGAGTCAAGATTTGAATCAGCCATTTTGCTCTGGAGTCTCAAATTTTAGCTACTATGTTATGCTTCAATGTACTTATTTTCTTATATTGTTTCACTTAGCATTATTCTTACCTATAGCCAGTAAGTATGCTGTATGCTACAACATTAGCAACTACTTGTAAAATTAACATATATTAAAAGTCTAAAATCAGTCAAGATGTCTCTAGAAAAATTTGTCACTCTTTGATAGGAAATTTTTTAGAAAAAAAAAATATTACTTATGACACTTGAGTATGATTCAGTATGGTAACACACACCTACAGTGCCTGATATTTGGGAGACTAAAGAAGGAGGATCAAAAGTTCAAGGCCAGTCTCAGCAATTTAGCAAGACCCTTTCTGAAAATTTCAAAACATGGCTAGAGATGTAGCTCAGTGGTTCTGGAGCCTGCCTAGCAAGCACAAGGTCCATGGTTCGATCCTGGTAACCACATAAACAATACTGGATGTGGTGACTCATGCCCACCAGCAATCAGTACCACATACCACAATGCTGGGCATGGTGGCTCAGACCTATAATCCCAGCACTCGGGAGGCAGAGACAGGAGGATTGCTGAGTTCAAGGCTTGCCTGGCCTACATAGTGAGCTCAGGGCCAACCTGAACTACAAAGTGTGACCCTGTCTCAGATGTACACCCTTGTTCGTAGCAGCTCAGTTCGTGATAGCCCAATCTTGGAAACAACCCAAATGCCCATCAACTGGAGACTGGATAAAGAAGATGTGGGTTTTTAATGGAGTATTACTCTGCCATAAAGAATGACAAGATTCATTCATTTATGTGCAAATGGAGACACCTGGAGGACACAATAATAAGTGAAATAAATAGAACACAGATAGGCAAATACCAGATCTTTTCTTTGATATAAGCACCTGTAGAGGTAAAGGAGCTCCAGAGTGTATGATAGTTTTTATAGAATGGGAAATATCCAAATGGAATTTGATGTGGGAACGTAATAAGGGGAAGGAATAAATATGGTTCAGAAAAAAATAAAAGAGTATGTATATAGGGGGTGTGGAGGGGGTGGGTGGGCAGGGATGTGGGTAAAAACGAGAATTGACCTGTGTCATATATTGGTACAAATTCCCCAATGTTGTGTGTGATTGTGAGCTGTGTATATAATGTACCAATAAAGTTTACTGAATAATGAAAAAAAACGTGACCCTGTCTCAAAAAAAAAAAAATTTAAAAACAGAAAAATGTGATAGGGATGTAGTTTACTCCCTAGGTTCAGACTCCAGTACCACCAAAAAAGTGTAATGTGTGAGAGATTTGTTTTATTGCTTTTTGGTATTGTATATCTTATCTTATAAAACAGGAACTATTATATTTTCACATAATTGAAATCTACTGACAAACTTTATGCCCTCATAACTGCACTTAAGAGGAAAACACCAAAGAGGAATATGTTTGAGCAAAAAATTAGCTTTTTATTTTCCCTGGTTACAGAGGATTAGAAATGTAAGGATTGGGCTAGAGATTTAACTCAGTGGTTCTGGCGCCTGCCTCGCAAGTACAAGGTCCTGAGTTTGATCCCAGGAACCACATACAACGCCGGGCATGATGACTCACGCCCACCAACAATCAACCAGCAATCAGCACCACATACCACAGTGCCGGGCGTGGTGGCTCATGCCTGCCATCCCAGCACTCGGGAGGCAGAGACAGGAGGGTTGCTGAGTTCCAGGCTTGCCTGGGCTACATAGTGAGCTCAGAGCCAGCCTGAACTACAAAGCGAGACCCTGTCTCAAAAAAAAAAAAAGAAAGAAATGTAAGGATTGATTAAAATTTGACCTTGGATGGAAAGAAAATTCTATGAAATTTGGTTCATTTTGGAGGCAGGTTAGAATAGAGACTAGTGTGTGATTTTCTATACTGATTGATTTTAAAAATAATTATGTAGGGCTGGAGATTTAGCTCAGTGGTTCCGGCGCCTGCCTCGCAAGCGCAAGGTCCTGAGTTCGATCCCGGCAACCACATACAATGCTGGGCGTGGTGACTCATGCCCAGCAATCAATACCATATACCACAGTGCCGGGTGTGGTGGCTCACGCCTGTAATCCCAGCACTTGGGAGGCAGAGACAGGAGGATTGCTGAGTTCCAGACTTGCCTGGGCTGTATAGTGAGCTCAGGACCAGCCTGAACTACAAAGTGAGACCCTGTCTCAAAAAAGTAATAATAATAATAATTATGTAGATTCAGCATATATTGCCACATGTTGGTTGTGTGTTAAAGAATGATAATTTTTATACAGAAATATAATATGTAGTCTTAAAACAACATCTTGAATAGTAATTGTATATTTCTGATTTCAGAACTTAGAGCAGTCTTCCTGTGGAATTTTAATTGTAAACGGGGAGTTGGATCTTCTCTTTAA
>PVIC010048098.1:0-7500 GCA_004025085.1 Thryonomys swinderianus | reverse complement strand
ACTTTTCAAAAAATAGTTTCCTTTTATCGTTGTTCATCTAGAAATTACTGTGTATAAATGGGTTCTCTAGACACTTTTGTTTCTTTAAATGTGACACTAAAACTGGAAAGATGACCACTAAACACCTTTCTATAAAAAATTATATAGGCTAGTATGCTTAAAATGTATAAAGGATAAAATTTTCAGCATAGTTTGAATATACTCCTTTTTTTTCTTTTTAATGGGTTCTAATCACACATACATTGTGCTATTTCCAATCCAAATCTTGCCATTTGAGATTTATTTCTTTAATTATTAGCATGTTTATGATATTTTTATATTATATAATTTGCTTCATCAGTACTCTAAAAAATAAATGAAAGCAATGACAGGTTACAAAGAATTGTTTCAAAATATATGTCAAAGATTGAAAGGTTTTAAAATGTCTTGACTTATTTAGGTTTGTATCTATCATATAATGTGCATTCTATCATATATATGTATGTATAGATACTGTATATCTATACATATGTATAGATACTGTATATACATATGTATAGATATACATATATCTTTCTAAATAGAAACTACATTCACTTTAAGAATTTATATTTACTCTGCATGGTAATTTATTTAAATTACTGATAGAGTATAATATAAAAAAACACTTTCTGTAATCAACAGTTCATTGTCTTAGAAGATGGTAAACTGATCAACTAAACAGCTTGGTTCCAAAAAGGGTGTCCTTAACAAAGTCATAATGTAGGCACAAAGTGTACATTTATTTAAAAGAAAATATCTCCTAATCACTGTCACCTGTTCTGCTGCTGTTGTGTGTATGGATGTATGTTTTGTTGTTACCTATTTTGATTTTACTAAGTCCCTGTTCTGCAAGATTGTTGAGGCCTTTTGAGTTTTTAAAGTTATTTCTCTACAAATCAGTGTGTAAAAGTTTTATGTTTAAAGAAAAAAGTATAGAGTTCAGTTACTTGAGTTTTGTTCATTTTTAAATTCTTTTTCAGAATATTAAGTTAGTGCTAAGCAGTAACATAAAAGATAGCAACAGATTTCAGAAATATATAACTACAATGAGGACTTCATAAAAGCAGTTCTGTAAATTGTTTTTTATCACATTATCAAAATTCAAAGTGTTCTTTTAAAATTGTGTATTCTTGGTGAGCCTTACTGATTTCAACCACTACTTTTCATTTACCAGTTTAGCTGTATTGTGGCTCTTAATCACATCTTGGTCCCCCCAAACTTCTAACCTGAAAAGAAAAAAGAGAGAGAAAACTTTGTTACTGGCTTTCTGACAATGGCAGGGAGTGTGTTAAACCAGTGTAAAATTCAATTAAACTGTCTAGCCAGGTTTTTGAAGCTGAAATGCAGACCCTTTCTGTTAAGCTTCTTATTTTCCTGTGACCGACACCGGTGGATGCTGGGTTATGCCAAAACCAACAGGCTGTAAAGTACCTTGTTTCATGCTCCCAGCTGATCAATATTTTTATTTTCCAGGCTTGCCCAGAAATCTGGAGGCAGTATCACCTAACGGTGAGTAGAAACACCTTTTTTATTTTCCCCAGGACCCAGACTATTCACCCTTCTCTGAACTGCTGACCATAAAATATAGACAAGCATCTTCTGCTGGAAGATAATAAACATCTGAAGAGTTTTTGTACTGAGAAAGCAATAATGTACTTTTTCTTTTCTCCCCTGCCTACTACCTTATCTTTTATCTTCCTGTTCTTAAATGATTTTGATTGATTTTTTATTACTTACATCCCTTAATGATTACATCATAGTATCTCTCAGTCTTCCTTGACTATATTTATTGTGGAGGGCAGAATATATTAGAAACCATGAAAATAATAATCTAGTGTTTTAAAAATACTGTGTCATTCAAAGTCCACAAGCATATTGTCCACAGTATCTTTTACTATTATTTTTTTGCTGAAATATTTACACTTTTTATAAATGAAGCTAGAAAAAGCTTATTGTCTTTCATGTAACACAACTGTCCTATCTTTAAGCCCTTCTTGATGTGTTTGGTTTGTATAAATATTTTCTTGATACCAAATTATTCAGGTCTCTCGTTTACTTTTATTATGTCTTTAAAGTGATTACAAAGTATTAAATAATTCCAGTAGTTCACCAGAGCCCTACTAGTCATTTTAATGTAAAAAATGTGTTGTGCTGAGACAGTGTTCTTTTAAACACATAGTTTATACAGTGTAATGTATACTAATTAGTAGTTGTTAAAAGCTTAACATACTAAAAAGTTTGTGTATATATAGAAAGGTTATTTACAGAACAAGAAAAGGCAGTTTTGTAAAACATCTTTCTTCTTACTATTCACCTCTTATAGAAATAGAAAGTAAAACAGCAGGTAGACTTCATACCACCATTCTGTCACAGTCCCAAAAAGCCAGGAATAATATGAGGTAGTTTATTTTCACCTTTTAATTTATTTAAAGACCTTCAGTAGAAAGCCATAATTCCTCAACTATGCCTCAGTTCCCAAACAGAGGTTTGTTAAAACCTTCCATGTTATTTCAAAAGATGTATACACGCCCATGTATGTTACAGATGTGATTAATTAGAATATATAGTTTGTGCTTATACAGCCACTTTTTATCCTAATATAATGTGATGAATCCTTGCAGTTTAAATTCAATCTGATCTTTTACTTTTCAAGATCATCGAGCTACTCTCTGTAACCATATACTAGTATTTGTCATTATGTTTTAAGTAATGTGTTAATAGATTTGACAGTGCATTTGTTTTAGCCTTCTTCCTAACTTAGAGAATTTCAGCTTTGAAAATCTGAAGTATAGGAAGTACTTGCTCTTTTCATTAATTTTGCAGTGTTCTTTTACGTAAGTATAATTGAAGATAAAACTTGGTTTCAGATATAACAGTAGATATATTTAGAGGTTTACTTAATGTTTTAGCTTTTCAGAACATTGTAAAGAGAAGATTTGGGGTAAAATAAATGAAAACAAAATGAATTTGCCTTTTGTAGACTATAATATTTCTATAATATCTTGTGGATATAACAAATTGCTTGAAAACTTCATTGATCCCAATATGGAATCCTGGTTAATTTTTCAAAATTATAGTGAAATAACCAACACAATTTATAATTTATAATGAGTTTGTTATATAGCTATAAATGTAGCATTTGTATGATTTTGCATATATGTCAATATTTACCAATTCATCTGAAATAAAAGTTAAATAATTAAATTACTTTATCACTACCTGGGCAGTAACTAAATGTATGCATTTAAGCAGCATTCAGTCTTGAGTAAAAGCAATATATATACTGATTTTAGCCATCTTCAGCTCTTTTATTAGGCGATGGACTGCCATCTATTGACTCATGGTAGCCCTCACACATGAACATGGCTTCAGTCAGAGCAGTAACCAAGTAATGAACTAAATTAGAATCGCCACTGTATATTCACTTAAACTAGTGTACTTAAAACTCTGGAAATCTCTACCTAATAATCTGTTAATTTATTTTTCTAAGCAAAAAGTGTCTATTTTTTACTCCAAGTGAATTTTTGAGAAGGATGGAATTTGATTAATGTACCCAATTTGAAAATCTTTACATTTGAGAGCTTTTCAGTTGCCTTTATCTGTTTCTCAACCAGTAAGATTAGAATGGCATTTACAAAACACCTTTAATTTTAGCAACTACAAATTAAGATCTGTCTAGGAATCTCTTTTTTTTTAAGTTATTTAAGTTAAGCAGAATATTTTTCAAACATATAAAAAAAAGATGAAATTGACTAATATAAATGAACTTATAAAATATTCCTAATAAAAAATTCCTGAAAACATATTCCAAGGGAGAACGTTCTAGAAGTACTCAATTTTCAGCAATTTCATGAGATAAAAGTGAAGGCTGCTTAACAACTTGCATTTGAACAGAATAGCTTTTTAACCAAATTTGACTTCACTACCTTAGTAAAAACTAGGACTTCATTTCAAAAGGTCTGTGGTAATAAAATTCTAAATTACCCCTTATACATATACCATGACAATGATATGATTATGCCATTTTATGTATATATTCTAATGACCACAAAATCATATGTAATTTAATGTATAGATTACTGATTTGGAAACCTATGTGGGAAAAAATTATTTTTATTTAGTAATTTAACAGTTAATATTCTTGATTCCTAAGAAAGGTTTAGAAACTTTAAAAAATCTTTTAATAGTGTGATCCTATTCTTGTATTTTGATTTCCACCTAATTTTCAGCTTCTTTTGTAGAAACTGACTTTGAGTTTTCTTTTTCCTCTTTCACATGATTCATTCTAGATGAAAATTTCTCTCTTTAACTATTCAAGAAGGAAAGTCCCTTCCCCCATCCCTTGTCATTTCTAGCCTCATTTATATTAAAAATGTAGGCCAATATGACCACCAGCAGAGTTTTATCCAACAGAATTTAACTGGTAGAGTCTGTAATTTGACATGTATTAGACATTTTGTTAATCTTGTTTTTTATCTACTCACTTTAAAAAGTAGCAAGGAGTTTGCTATTTGAAGGTTGTATGTCTTTAGAATCAAAAAGAACAATGCATCTTTTATGTTTAATTTTGTGCCTTGGTTTCTTTGTATGTGTTCTTAAAATGAGTTACAACCATATTAGCCTTTATTTAACTAAAGCTTTAAAGAGGAAGCAACTGTAGCTTTTTTGGAAAAATTATTTTTAAATGTTTCTTTTCATAATATTTGAAGTGCTTAGAAGTCATGCATTAAAGTCAAAATATATGTTTGCAGGGGAAAGGGAGAGAGCAGATAAGTGTTTCCTTGTGTTCCTTTCTGGCCCAGGAAAGGCTTCCCACCAGAGTTTACTAGTAAGCAGTCCTAGTCTTACCTGCACCAGCTGAATGGCAAAGTATATCTTATGGACCATAGTTAACAATATTCTGCTTCATTTTGATACTTAGTTTTCTCTTCTTGCGTGGAAACATCAATTTAGAAATATATTTTCTGTGTTTTCACAGTATGAGAATGTTTTCACAGTATGAGTTTTACACTAAATGAGAATTTTATCCTCTAAAGAATTCTGTGCCATACCATAAAGTGGGTAACTCTTAAATGTCATCAGATTGGTATTTAACTTTAGAACTATTTTATAGGACAGAAGGAAAGAATAAGAAAGGAGTTAGATTTTAAAGCCATCACTATACAAAAATATGGGATTGTGAGGTAAGATAAGGTATATAATTTTTAACAACCTTCTGCTAAAATGCTAAATTTTTTAAAAAATAAAATGAGAAATGAAGTTATAAAAAGTCAGCCCAGAATCTTTTTATGAAAAGAAATACTTGTCTCCTTTAACTGAATAAATGAAAAATATACATAGAATCTTAGTTATTTTTTCTAAAATCTCCTTGGCTATATAAGCAGCCCTATAAAACGCAAAATATTTTATCCATGTAGTATATATCAATTGAAAGGTCATTCTTTTATCATATGTTTTTGTGTGCATGTTTGTAAGCAAGTGTGTATGTATATAAGAAAACAGAACTATTATTTTCTTATACACACACACAGATCAAAGGTGTGGGAAGGTAGAATATGAAAGGAAGCAATTAAGATGTGTTATGTACATGTATCAACTTCTCATGGTAAATGTAATCATTGCATACTATAAACACACACTAATAAAATTTTTTTGAATACAGTGTTCCAGGATAGACCAAGCCTAGTTCTGACTCTAGTTTGGAATTTTTCTTTTACCAATTTTGAGGCCTGACATGAAGGTTATCATAAACTGACACTTTTTAAGTTCCTTTTGGAATGTATTAGTTTGATAGTTCCATTCACTTTAGCAGTTTGAGAACCAAGAATACTATGGTTCTCTCTGTATCTGGTATTGCTGTTTTGATATTTTGGTTCACCAAGTGTTGCTTTTAAGACATTGTTTCTCTCTCAAATTTTCAGATTTTTAATTTTCATTAAAAATGTCCTTAATACTGAAATACTAAGGTAATTGTGATTGTGCTGTCTTGATTCAGAAAGGACATGACTCTTTTGTACTACTTCTGGGCCATGATAGTACTACAGAATAAATCAGATTGCTTTATCTTGCAAGTGACTTAGTGTCTGAATAACAGGATTTTTTTCCTGTACTGCTGAGGATTGAACCCAGGGCATCATGCATGCTACTAAACACATACTCTACCACTGAGATACTCCCCCAACCCCAACTAGAATTTTTTGAATCATCATGATGACTTAGTTGCTAATATTCCATCTATGATAACAGAGATGGAAAATATATTTGGACAATTACGAAAATTTTTAAAGATTTTTCAAGTGGAAAGTTTATGTGAATAGTTTTATATTTATTTTATATATTTACTTTGTTCTCAACATCAGAGTTATTCTGCTAATTTTTCAGTCTTAACCATGTCTTCAATTTAATATAAAAGATACTTTAAAATTTAGAGAATAGTCAACTGATTTTTTTTTAATCTTTATTTCACTGGCATGTTAGACCACATTTTGTCAGAACTTATCATTGGAAGCAACTGGAAAATGCAATTTCGAAGCAAATGAAACCTGGAATTATCAATCTCAATAAATGAGATTCATTTAAAAATAAATACAATTTGCCAAATCATCAAAAAGCAATTTTCTAAAGCTTCTGTAAAGTAAAAAAAGTGAACACTGAATTATAAATGCATGTTATTTTTCCACATATTTCCTCCGACATTAAAAAATTATATATAATCTTATTTTTGCTATTATTGAGTTTATTGTCTACAATATTTATTTTTGAATGAGTGGAATGAAATTATTTAGATTTGAATATAATTTATATACCTTTATTAAAACACATGGGATAACCTTAGTATTTTCTTCTTGTGAAAGGAATATTGAGATATCTGCTACTTCAAAGAGGATTCAACATACTTGATTTTCAGTATTTTAATGAAATTGATTTCTTTTAAAGAGAAAATCAGTATGGCATTAGTAGGATTTTCTTGCATTAGTATATGTAAATAATATGACAATATGGATTTAAGTGTTTCAAGAAATAAAATGAAAATGTATGTAGAATTCATACAGTTTAGAAAAAATGTATTATAAATGTTTCATCGTAAAAGCAGCTATGGTTTTACCATCTTCTAAGTATCTTTAATTTACTAATCCCCAGTTATAAAGATTTTGTTCATTTTTTTAGGTAATACATCAATTAAAAATTCAATCTAAAATTCCATGAAGAACAGGAACTTCTCTTAATTTGACAGAAAAAGGTTTTTTGGTTTTTGTGTTTTGTCTGCCTCATATTGGCTAGGAAAATACATTTAAGAGTTACATATTTATTATATAAGCTTCAAGTATTAATTATGTTTTTAAAAATTTAAAGAAATTCTTGATCATTTTTTTCTGTTAATAAATTTTTTTCCTGAGGATAACATAGAAAATTGCATTCAGATTTTTTTATTACCCTTTTTTCTCTTGTATATTCACTTTTACTTACATAGGAATTATA
>PVIC010048097.1:0-13638 GCA_004025085.1 Thryonomys swinderianus | reverse complement strand
GTTTTTTTTTTTTCTTTCCTGAGACAAGGTCTCTCTTTTGTAGTTCAGGCTGGCCCTGAGCTCACTACGTAGCCCAGACAAGCCTCCAACTCAGCAATCCTCTTGCCTCTGCTTCCCTAGTGCTGGGATGACAGGCTTGAGCCACCAAATCCGGCATCTGTGGTATGTGGTACTGATGGCCGATGGCCGTGAGCCCCCATGCCCGGAACTGCTCTATGTGGTTACCTGGGATCGAACCAGGGACCTTGCGCTTGCTGGGCAGGTGTAGAACCACTGAGCTAAATCTGCGGCCCTCATTTATTTATTTTTATTTTTATTTTTTTTAAAGCCAGTAAGATTTTCGAATTGTACTCACAATTTCTCTCCTCAACGTTTTTGTTTCTCAGTAAACTTTCTACTACCTTGGGCTCTTTAATCACCCAAATATTCTTCAAATGAATAAGCTGTTGTATTCACACAATGCAATCCTACCCAGCCTGTAATAATACGTGATAATATCATGAAAGAATTGACGTACTCTGTAGCTGTCCTCCAAACCCTGTCCTAAAGTGATTCTATTTGTATGACAGGTTAGAAAGGGAAAACAGAACTATTTGTGAAAATATGTCAGTGGTTAAAAGGAATTGGAGATTAAGAAAAGCGGAATACAAAGGGGCAACACAAATAATTCTGTGTTGCACATGTTCTTGCAGTAAAAGTTACAAGTCTCTCCATTTATCAAAACTGGTAGGTATACAGTATACCCAGGGTGACTTTTATTACACTCAACCAAACAGAAATTTAAAAAGCAAACAAAACACTTAAGGACACAAACAGACAAAACCCCAAAACAGGCATGTGTCTGAGCTCATCCCAAGAACAAAGATATGACAGGTTACACAACATCTTAGAACTGTAAAATATAAATGCTTATTAACAAATAGCAATAAACTGTAAGATTAAGAGAAGCAGGGCCGGGAATTTAGCTCAGTGATTCCGGCGTCTGCCCGGCAAGGACAAGGTCCCCAGTTTGATCCCGGCACCACATGCCACAATGCCGGGCATGGTGGCTCACACATGTAACCCCAGCACTCTCGGGAGGCAGAGGCAGGAGGACTGCTATGAGTTTGAGGCCAGCCTGGGCTACATAGTGCGTTCAGGGTCAGTCTCAACTACTAATCAAGACTGTGTTTTGAAAAAAAAAGAGACATGAGGGAGAGAGGGACATAGAATACTCCAGAAACACAATAAAATGATTTAATTTTGGTAGAAGAGACCCAGTGAACATGACCCACAGACTCAGAACTATATCAAAGTTAAGTAAAAGATTGTTATGACATGCAGTCTAGGTGCTGAACAAAACTTTAACAAAATATTTATAAAACATGAAGCCAAATTTTTAATTAAAGATACAGTGAGAATATTTAGATGGTGTAGTGGGCAATTTAAATCTAAATGGAAGTGTCTAAAAAAGAAAGACAAGGTTTTCAGCACTCTCATTACAAGTAAGGTTTAGAAACAACAGGAGGTTAGGAAACAGTAATATACTAGTGAGTATGGCGAATAACAAAGTGGAAAGAACAAAGTAGGAAACTGAATTTTATCTATCTTTGATTCAGCAATCCATGTGAGTGAAGAAGTCTCTGATAACGTTGCTCAAAAATACAGTAATCCTCTAAGAGATGATATCTGGAACCTCTGAAATGTACACACAATTTTCTGCACTTACTATATATTCTAGATGGAAAAGCAGGATTATGGTAGTCCAGGAGAGGGAAAAAAAAAACCCTTTAAATCAAACAAAAATGAGTGATCCAATCCATTCAATGTATTAATATGTAATCAGGGGAGTCCCAGCTATTGAATTCAGGACTTTGCACCTGACCAGGCAAGACAAGGTGCCATTCAGCCAAATCTGAAGCCAAAATATATAATTTAAATGCTTAAACAATGAATTATTCGAATCTCTTAATTATCATAGAAACTGTAAAGTATCAAGTAAATATAAAAGGAAGAAAATAAACTACTTAGAATCTAAAAATACAAGGATAAAATAAGTAAGTCCATAGAAACCTATCAGTACTGATTATGAAAGGACAAAGGCAAAATATTCCATCAAAATGAGTACACAAATCAAAATCAAAATAGTTCTAAGCTCCAGAAAATAAGAACACAAATTAAATACAAGGTTCAGTAAGAGGAGACATTTAGATTCTATACTAATGTGTCATGGGTTAGAGTGGGATCCCCTCATTACTGAAGAAGTTACGAAAGTGTGTTTGTACCCTTTTTTTTTCTTTTTTGAGACAGGGTCTCGCTTTGTAGTTCAGGCTGGCCCTGAGCTCACTATGGAGCCCAGGCAAGCCTTCAACTCAACAATCCTCCTGTCTCTGCCTCCCAAGTGCTGGGATTACAGGCGTGAGCCACCACACCTGGCACTGTATGTGGTATGTGGTATTGTTTTGCTGGTGGGCATGAGTCATCACGCCCAGCACTTTATGTGGTTACCCGGATCAAACTCAGTACCCTGCGCTTGCGAGGCAGGCACTGGAACCACTGAGCTAAATCTCCGGCCCTCTTTGTACACTTTTATGTTCACTTTCAACTACATCGTTTCAAGCATATCAATAGGCAACAGATAACTTTAAGAGAAAAAGCTGGGATAAAAATCAGTGTAGAAGGATGCTAGCACATTAATAATATTTTTTTCTGGGGCCAGGGACTTTAGTATAGTGGTTCAGGGTCTGCCTTGCAAATACAAAGTCCTGAGTTATATCCCAGATATCTACCACAAGGCTGGGTGTGGTGACCCACACCCCCCCTCCCCAGCAGTCAATACCACAGGTCAGGATGCTGGGCATGGTGCCTCACTCTTGTAATCCCAGGTCTTGGGAGGCAGGGGCAGGAGGACTGTTGTTAGTCCAGTCATGCCTGGGCCACAGAGTGAGCTCAGGGCTAGCCTGAACTAGAAGGCAAGACCCTGTCTCAAATAATAATAATGATAATGATAATAATAATAATAATACATTTGTCTGATAAATCTAAGAATTTCACAGGGTAGGATAGATAACATAAGAGATGGAGATATAAGCAGAGACATGAAAACTCTAAGATTAAAATCAAGTTCTACAAATAAGATAACAAGAAATAAAGATGCTCCTCCTGGGCTCACAGACTTGACTTCTGGAAACAAGAAAGGGAAACACAGCTGAATAAAAACATCCTATGCCAGGCATGGTGGCTCATGCCTGTAAACCCAGCACTCAGGAGGCAGAGGGAGGAGAATTGCTGAGTTCGAGGCTTGCCTGAACCACATAGTGAGCTCATGGCCAGCTTGAACTTCAAAGCGAGACCCTTTCTCAAAAAAAAAAAAAAAAAAGCCAACATCCAAAAAGTGTGATTGTATTACAAACAGTCAGTACAGAATGGGTAATGAAAGAGTGAAATAAATGAAAGCTCTCTAACAAAAGCTATTTTTCCAAACTGTTTTCTTTGGTGGTCAGTTACCTGAACTTTGGTCTGAAAATAATAAAAAGTCAGAAACATAATTCCTTAATTTTACACTTGATCTTAGCCAAAAGGCCAAGAAGTGATATAATTCCTTAATTTTAAACTATGAGCCTTTTTCAAAAGCATGGTTCATAGTTTACCCAACTTTTTTGCCTGGAAACTGAGCAGACACCACTTAACTGTGTATGCCTTCACACCTAGTAATTGTCCTTATTATCAGATCATTTTGATTATAATTTGATTTTGTTTATAAGGTAGATGTACCTCATTAATTATAAGTGTATAGTAAAACTAGGAGAAAGTATTTTCAAAATGTGAAATGTGACTAAATGTTAACAAATGAAAAAAATATGTATGTAGGATTTAATACATACATTGTAAAATAAAATAATACTAGACACCAATAGCATAAATTTCCATTTGAGAAAGGCAGGAAAAGAGAACTAGTGCCGGGCGTGGTGGCTCACGCCTGTCATCCCAGCACTGGAGAGGCAGAGACAGGAGGATTGCTGAGTTCGAGGCTTGCCTTGGCTACATAGTGAGCTCAGGGCCAGCCTGAACTAGAAAGTGAGACCCTGTCTCAAAAAAAAAAAAAGAGAACTAGAAAATGACATCAAATTCCAAAAAAGCAAAATGAGGTAACAAAGAGAAGGAATAAAATACATAAAGGGAAAATAAAAAAAATCAAAACTAAAGTTTTACAGGACTTCCTTAAATTTTAGAGAAAAACAATCTGTGCTAATTGAGTTAATGGAAAGCTCTAATACTAAAATCTATGCTAATTTTTAAAAATTTTTCATTCATTCTTATATTGCAAATAGGAAAATAGGACTGGATTTCATACTTAGCAGTTACACTTGTATGTACAAAGATAATACATAACAAATTAGCTTATTTGAGCCAAACCTTTTTACAACAGTTATAATGTCTGCCTTTATGATTCTTTGACCCTTGAATTCACAGGTTTTTAGATTAAACACAAAACAAAAACCAACACCAATAATCTCAAACACGTAGTAACTGTGGCTTCCTATTACTAATAACCATAGTCATATTCTCAAGAATATCAAAATAAGTTAACTTATAAGTGAAATAAGTTATGATTAAAATTACTCCAACATAGACTGCGTTTTCTCATATGCTACACACATAAAACATAAATTTAACTGTACCTGGTTAGGCTGGAATGGAGGCTGAGCCTGTTCATCAGGATCCTGACCATGGCTCTCATTCCCTCCTAGTGGAGAGCCACCAGTTGCAGTAGTCATGCTCAGATCTGTACTAATCTTTATGTACTTGTCCTAAAAGAGGAATTACAGTACACTTATGGGAGATGAAGCAGCAGCCCAAGAGCCCCAAAATGTGCAATATATGGACAAATCATCCTACACATTCCATTTTATAACCTAAAAGTACATAGATGAGCATACAATGCATTAGCTATTAAAACATAAATAAGGATTTATTCCCATTTTGACTTGTACAGAAACATCATTTTTACATGTAATAGAAGTAGACATGAGACATACAGATATTAAAGTTGTATTTCCCCTTAATAACTTCATATTGCTGGACAAGTAATTATATCAAGTTCTATTGGTAGTTCTTTATGAGGAGTCATCAGGATAACAAGGAATTCTAATGGTACTATAAGGACAAGAGGCAGAAGCAAAATGCAACCCCAGACTTACAGAACAAATCCAAGGGATGAGAGAGGAAATCAGAAGCCACCAACGGGAATTCTGTCAAATGACAGCAGCCCAGGTGTACATAAAAAGATGCACAAGAGTAGAGAAAATCAGAGAAGAAATAATTTCTCAGCTAAAAAAAAAAAAATAGATGACATTATACCGAAGGACCTGCTCTGCAAATCTAGACAGGCAATATAAGGAAAATAACAGAAACAATTAAAGCTCAACATAGGAAAGAAATGTAATACACGAGACAGAGGCAAACAGATATCCCTGAAATGAAAATATGCACTGAATATTTGCAAAGCAGAATGCAAGGAAGTGAGGACAGAATATACAATTTAGAAGGCAGAATTCTAATCAACAAATACAAAAAAAATTTTCTTAAAAAAACTGAGGGACCATGAAAAAACAATCCAGCCCCTCCAAGATAATACGAAGAAGAAAAATCTAAACATTAATTAGAGTCAATAAAAATCAGGGGTCAGAGCAAAGGACATAAAAAGTCTGTTCATAGAATCAGTGACAGAAAACTTCCAAACCATGGGAAAGGAATTACATACAGGTAAATGAAGAATAAAGAACTACAATGAGCCACAACCAAAATAAATAAGGGATATAATTAGCAAATTACCAGAAATTCAGCCCCCCCATAAAACCAGAATAATTTAAAAGACAAATTACCTACAAAGAAAGTCCATCAGAATTACAGAATTCTCAACACAAATCCTTAAGTCAAGAAGAGCTTGAGTAAAGTGTTTCAAGTCCTGAAGGAAACCAGCCTTGAACCTACATGGATGTACCAATTTAACAAACAGTATGACCAATTTAACAAACAGTATGACCTTTTTCCTAAAGGTCATTTCCCAGGACAATGTCAGCTTAAAATAGAGAGGCTAAAGCTACAGTCACAGACAACAATATGAGCAAGATTACTGAAAAAAATGACTGAAAGTCGTAAGTGAATCATTATCCTTAAGAGCCAAAGAAAATGGAGAAGTGGCACTAACAAAGGTTCCACTCCAGAATGACTCTATATAAATCTCCTAGTATCTCCTCTAGTGTAAGACCTAATCCCAGTTTTCAAATAGCACCACAGAGTAAATGAGACACTACTTAGGGTAAAACAGAGTAAATAAGATACAACTGAGAGAAAAATCAACCATCTGCAAATACATAATGACTTAGGACACAATTTTTAAAATTTTGCTCTCAAACAGGACATGTATATATATATGTTTTATAAACAGACTAGGTCAAAATATTATAACATTAAAATATTATAACTTTAGATTTAAAAATGTCCATCTAAACGCATTACTTTTGAACTTATTCCTTAAAAGTGTATTATAATGGTTATCACTTCACAATTAACAACAAAAAGTTTAGAATACCACAACTCATATAAAGTACAACAAATTTCTTCTTTTTTTTTCCTAAAGGCAATTAAATATATAAATTATGTAAGGCTTGGGTCATTTGGTTAAGTTTTAGTTTTCTATTTTACTTTCTAAAACTATTTATAAACATTGATGTGCCACACTAAGAACTAATATATTCTACACTAATGAAGGTCTTTAAACTGCACAGAGAATTTTAGCAAATTCACTAAGGAAAAACAATGTCATTAATTCCATTTCAATGAGTAAACTACACACTCCAAAACTGAACCTAATTTTAAAGAGCTTTCAGGTAAATCAAAGTAATTTTAAGTATTAAAATTCAGAATTCTTAAACTCAGGTTATATAATTTCACACACACACACACACAAACACACACAACCATATCCAAGTAGCATGACATAAATAAGTGCCTCTTTTACAATCTGTTAACCATAAATTGCATGATTAAATTAAACCAGCTAAAATGTTTTGCCTGTATTGTATGAAACACACGAGACAATTTTAACATGTATTAAAACAAAATGACAAGAAAAAAAGTGAGGATATTCAACTATGTAATGAAATAAAGTACCAAATAAATTAGTAATTTAACTTTAATCATACCTAGTAACTGGTTATAATGGTTGGAGTTATCTGTTAATTATCTGAAAAATTAATTTTCTTATCACCATGTGCTTACTCAATGCAGGTATAATTAGTACTCAAATGACAGCTATTGATTATAAAAACTGAGCTTTAGAGTTAGACATCTATAAAAATACAACTTTTTTACTTGGCACTTATATACTGATATGCTCAGAAACTACAATTAATTCCTGGTTATTCAACACTACTTTTAACTACTACCTTCTTCCAGTCACATATAAGAACAATTAAAAACAGAAAGAGAATGTCCACCTCATTAAAAAGGGAAAGGGATTTTTGTAACCATGCTTGAGAATTGAAAAATTAAGGCCAGCCTAGATAGACCTTATCTCAAAAAAAAAAAAAAACAGAATTGGGCCTGAGATTTTTAGCTCAGTAGTTCCAGCACCTGCCTAGCAAGTGCAATTCCCTGGTTAGATCCTCTGCAACCACAAACAACAGTGCTGGGTGTGGTGGCTCACGCCCAGCAGCAGTTAAGTACCACACATAACATAATGCTGGATGTGATGGCTCACATCTGTAATCCCAGCACTCGGGAGGGAGGCAGAGGCAGGAAACTTCTAAATCCAAGGATTGCCTGAGGTGTATAGTGAGCTCAGGGCCAGCCAGAACTACAAAGTGAGACCCTGCATGGAAGGAAGGAAGGGAGGAAGGGAGGGAGGGGCAAGGAAGATAGGGAGGGGAGGGGAGGGGCCGGGAGGGGAGGGGTGGGGAGGGGAGGATTGAAGATGTAGTTTTGTGGTTTAAGTAAATACAAAGTGGTAATGATCGATGATAATTTAAAATTTAAAACTAATAAAACTGAGACTATTTAGGAATAAGCATCATGAGTTATGTGAATTATTTTGAAAGTTCACCTAAGTAATTCCAATATACTGACAAAGGTCAAAAAAAGCTCCATTTCAACAGTGCCAGGCGTGGTGGCTCATGCCTGTAATCCCAGCACTCGGGAGGCAGAGACAGGAAGATTGCTGAGTTCAAGGCTTGCCTGGGCTCCATAGTGAGCTCAGGGCCAGCCTAAACTACAAAGCGAGACCCTGTCTCAAAAAAAAAAAAAAAAAAAAAAGCTCCATTTCAACTCTTCCATATTTATGGTAAGAATTTTAAAACAAGAATAATCGTAGTATGGAGGTTACAATTCCAAAGGAATCAAATCCCTTAAAAGTCTTTTATAATATGAAAAGATAAACTAAGATTCAGGAAACATAGAAGGTAAAAATGTAATACTAACTACGAAAGTATTACTATAAAATAATATGAATATGCTAATAGAACTACTTGAACATTTTAAGTTTTAAATGCAAATAATAAAATACATAGTGGGGTTTAACTGGTAGTTCCCCCCCAAAAACAACTACTTACACAAAAAGAATTGGAATATTAACTGTTTCTAGCAACTTTAATTTTAATAGTTCCAAAAAGAAAACAACTCAAATGTCCACGTAGCAAACGAACAAAATGCAGCATAGCAGCACAATAAAACATCACCACAGGAAAACTGCTTATTGATCCATGAATTTCAGAAACATGATCTAAATGAAAAAAGCAAAGCACCACGACTAAATATTTTAAGTTTTCACTAATGAGAAACATAAAAAAATTGATGAGTTTGACACATTAGATTATTTCGGTCTGAAGATGAGTATACAGTAGTAACAGTTAAATGATGAAAATGTTCTAAAACTGGATTGACGTAACTGCTTCAGAAATTTGCTAATTTATTAATATTACTATTGTGCTTTTTAAGTTGTGTGTGTAAATTCTAACCCATTAACACTGTTAAATTTACTTAGTTAATAATGAAGGATATGACTTATGGTTTCATATCCAAAAATTTAAAGTACCAATTTTACTTTTCAGACTACAATAACAAAAAAACCTAGGTTTCAGGTGTATCTCAGAGGTAGGCATAGCATACTCAAGGTCCTGAATTCAATTTCCGATAATTGGGAAGGAGGTCATACTAGAGATAGGATAATTATACAGAAACTCATTAAATTGTAGGAAACTTCAACTTTTTAAAAAACTGATTGAATAAAAGAGTTGATTTGTACAATTAATCAAAAAAGGAGTAGAAATTTAATGACAGTCATTTTTGCATTATAATACCTTAAAAGAAAAATTATTAGGAAATATTAAAGTATTTCACCCTAAAACATTAGAAAATGGGTTTCATGCCCAGGTATTGTAGCACATCTCTGTAATCATAGCACTTAAAAGGCTGAGGCAGGAGGATTACTGCAAGATAAAGGCCAGTCTGGGCTCCCAGTTAATTTAAGGGCAACTCAGGAAGACCCTGTCTCAAAAACAGCATCTCAAGTTCCAATAAATGAACACTCACAATAAATTGTTTACCAGTTCTAGGATAAACTTTCAAAATCAACAAACACTAAAGGTATCAGATAAAACCTTAAAATTAATTATTTAGAACCTAGAGGATGAGGAATTTAACTCAGTTGTTCCTGAATTGGCCTGACAAGCACAAAGTCCCTATTTCTAACCCTGACACCATACTGTGCATGGGACCTCATGCCTAGACATCAGTTATCATCTAACAAAATGCCTGGTGCGGTGGCTCACGCCTGTAATCCCATGACTTCAGAGACAGAGGCAGGTGGATTGCTCTGAGTTCAAGGCCAACCTGGCCTACATACTAAACTCAAGGCCAGCCTCCATAGTGAGACCTTGTGTCAAAAAAAAGCGATATTTTTCAAGTGTAATTTTCTTGCTGTTATTCAACAGTTGCTGAAATCCTCTTTCAGTTTAGAAGAAATACCCGATATTACTAAAGCAAATCAACAAAAAGAAATTTTTAAAAAACCAAATTATTAAAAATTCTGTAAATACTACTTAGGAAAACATTAGAAAAGTTATTTTATGTCAGTAAAATACACAGGTGCTCACCCCTTTTAACACAAAATACCTCAGGCTTTCATTCTTCCCACGTAGTGGAAAAAGTCAAATTTTGAAAGTTAAAAACGAAAGGATGAATGGCCCCAAGAAAGTGCTCAGCAGCATTTCAACTGCCTTGCAAGTCCGCCTAAATTCAATTCCCAACACCAACACCCTTCCTCAAAAAGACAAAAGCCGATGAGAATGTTTTAAACTGAAGAATACTGATCCTCTTTACCGTCTGCTTTAAATATTTTATTTTTGTAGATGGTGAAGCAATTTTGCAGTTCAAGAAAAGGGTATCTTAAAAGGGCACCAAATTAGGTAGATTACAAATTTGTAATCCTGGCTGACTAGAAGGTGAGATTGAATGGTCTTGGTGATTTAACGAGGCTGTCAAAATAAAAAGGCGTGGGGATGCAACTCCGAAGTAAGGCTTTACATTCAATTTTGGAAATTGTATTCTTCTTGAATCCCATAAAACATATGCTCCTTAACTCTACTACTTTAAAATAACGTAGAAGTTATTTATGAAATTTAATGCCTAGTCAAAAGCAAAGTTTACCACTAACATTAAAAATAGGTGGCAGACCTAAATTTGGGAAGGATTTTATTAAAACACCTCTCACTTTCAACATCTCTTCGCCTCCGCAAAAACTATGCGTCACTTCTGAAAGCGGACAAGGAAATCTGGATGACAACTTGAAACACCTGAGAGATATTAGTAAAACCATTAGACAACTTTGTCAAAGTTAGTTACTGATTCAATTCCTACACAATCAATTCACCTTAGCAATGGCGTTTAAAATCAGGTGGTTCTGGTCTTGGAAAGACCGGTGAGCCAGGGCGTCGATTCAAACTTCGCGGACTGTAAGCCTGACCGAATTGAGAGACATTATACACCTCCAGGGCGGGCGCGTGGTGGGGGGGCCGCCTGGGGAGACGCCATGTTTCCTAACAGTCCATATACAAAATGGTCACTCATGCCCGCTCAGCTCAGAACTTTTACCCTGTCTAGCGGTTGTGAGAAACCCACCAACTCCTACAAACGTCCCATCTAGATTTTGTATCGCTCCTCAGGCTTAGTTCTTGGTCAAAGAGATGCGGGTGGTTATTCACTACGACTCGCTGGCAGCCCTCGGACCCTAGTCAGAAAGCCAAAACCAACTTCAATACCAAATAAAATGCGAACGCGGCTGCCACACGTTAAATCCGTACATTTAAATCCTCAGATAAATAACCACGGGCCGCACCTCCGTAGCAGGCGGTTGGCAACCCTCTTACCTCGTAATCCTTGCGTCAGAGCCCTGGCTCCTAACAACTCAGACGGCGCAACTGCTTATGTCACTTCCCAGTTCTCCAGCACGTTAAGACCTCACTTTCCTTTCTTCTAGGCCTCGTATTTTAGCTGAGAGTCGCTCTTAGCTCCCATTACCGAAAGCAGCACCATGGACTGAGACTGCCATTTCCCACGTGAGAGTCTAAAAGACTGTATTCAATGGAGCCTAAAAGGAAACTGCGTCTTGAAGAAAACGCCGTTCGATGCCTCAGTATGGCCAATATGGCGGAATTAGTCAACCTTTACGGGGGAAGAGGCATGGCAATTGAAGTGCGCAGGCTCCGACCAGCCCTCCCCAAGAGCCTATAGGAACCTGAGGGTCCTAAAGCCCCGCCCCCTGACACTCATCAGTGGCCTTTAGGGTCCCTTCTCCCTCCCCCCATTCTTGCTCAAACCACTCAAAGATAAGGAAATTAATAACAGCTTCTTAATTTTGGGAGGACTAAAATAGGGACTGCAAAGCTCAAATAACTAACACATATTGTGAGAACCCGTCTGTCCTTCCCTCCCTGCTCTCATTTTGCTTTTGGTCTCTTGTTTGTGCAACACATGACAGCTTCCAAGTTAATGATTTTTTTCTTATAGTATAGAAGATAAACAACAGAGGTGTCTTGGTTGAACAGATCCTAAAGTGGTTTACTGGTTTATTTGCACTCTCCAATCCTTCATACTGCTAGAGTTTGGGCCCAGTGCTTCCCACTTTTAGTCCCACACTCTGTATCAACTCAAGCCTTTGCCTGCCTAATAATTGTGATTGAGAGCTAGCCTTGCCATAACCGACAAACTGAAAAACCTTTGCTTTCATTCAAGACTCTTAATTAATTTACGTGTTTATTTTAATTCTCAGACATTAGTATTTCTAGAATAAAATCCAATTCGGACATAATATGCAGTCTTTATTTCTTACTACTAAGTTTTGTTGCTCGAATGTGATTTGGATCCTGACTTACAATTTTCATATATTTCCTTATATAGCAACCTATTCTCACCTACCCTGTAGAACTTTTAGACTTACCACACAAAATAATTGCTAATAGCCCAGAACTCACTATGTAGCCCAGGTTGGCCTCAAACTCACAGCAATCCTCCTGCCTCTGCCTCCCGAGAGTGCTGGGGTTACATGTGTGAGCCACCATGCCCGGCATTGTGGCATGTGGTGCCGGGATCAAACTGGGGACCTTGTCCTTGCCAGGCAGACGCCGGAACCACTGAGCTAAATCCCCGGCCCTGCTTCTCTTAATCTTACAGTTTATTGCTATTTGTTAACAAGCATTTATATTTTTCAGTTCTAAGATGTTGTGTAACCTGTCATATCTTTGTTCTTGGGATGAGCTCAGACACATGCCTGTTTTGGGGTTTTGTCTGTTTGTGTCCTTAAGTGTTTTGTATGCTTTTTAAATTTCTGTTTGTTTGAATGTAATAAAAGTCACCCTGGGTATACTGTATACCTACCGGATCTGATAAATGGAGAGACTTGTAACTTTTACTGCAAGAACATGTGCAACACAGAATTATTTGTGTTGCCCCTTTGTATTCCGCTTTTCTTAATCTCCAATTCCTTTTAACCACTGACATATTTTCACAAATAGTTCTGTTTTCCCTTTCTAACCTGTCATACAAATAGAATCACTTTAGGACAGGGTTTGGAGGACAGCTACAGAGTACGTCAATTCTTCCATGATGTTATCACATATTATCACAGGCTGGGTAGGATTGCATTGTGTAAATACAACAGCTTATTCATTTGAAGAATATTTGGGTGATTAAAGAGCCCAAGGTAGTAGAAAGTTTACTGAGAAACAAAAACGTTGAGGAGAGAAATTGTGAGTACAATTCGAAAATCTTACTGGCTTTAAAAAAAATAAAAATAAAAATAAATAAATGAGGGCCGCAGATTTAGCTCAGTGGTTCTACACCTGCCCAGCAAGCGCAAGGTCCCTGGTTCGATCCCAGGTAACCACATAGAGCAGTTCCGGGCATGGGGGCTCACGGCCATCGGCCATCAGTACCACATACCACAGATGCCGGATTTGGTGGCTCAAGCCTGTCATCCCAGCACTAGGGAAGCAGAGGCAAGAGGATTGCTGAGTTGGAGGCTTGTCTGGGCTACGTAGTGAGCTCAGGGCCAGCCTGAACTACAAAAGAGAGACCTTGTCTCAGGAAAGAAAAAAAAAAAAC
>PVIC010048096.1:0-13648 GCA_004025085.1 Thryonomys swinderianus | reverse complement strand
TTTGGCCCCAGGCAACAGTTTCATTCTTTCATGTTGTAAAATTCTTTTTAGGACCCTATCCCATCATAATCATCAGAAATACAAATACATTCACCAAGGTGTCTATTTCCAAGTTGTTTATAATACTCAGTGATCTCTGCCTGATCATTAAAAATCATTTGGGACCAGTAAAACCAGCGGTTACAAATGATTTTCAGTGATCTGATAGTGGGATAGCATACATTCAACTTTTTAAAGTTGTTTACAAAATAAATGAGGAAAACATACCAAGTTGAACATTGACAGTGATATCAACTGTATTAAACTGTACACATACACACCCAAAAAGCAAAAGATAAAATGCTAAAATTTTCATAGCATCTGAGTTTTGTCCTTTGTTGTCTTTCTATTCATTTGATTGTTCTGTGTGCATGTGTATCTTATAATAAAACTTTCTATGAGGGAAGCACAGAATTGTTAACCAGTACCAAAAACCAGTTAATTTGCTTTTGTATTTGCAGAAAAAGAAGTGTGTTTGGAAGTTAAAATGTGAAGGAACTGTCTTTTCTTCCCCTTGTTTGAGTGTGAATCCACATCGTTTGTATTGTGCTACCCTGGGAGGTCTCTTACTGGCTATAAATCCTGTAAGCATAAAATTATTGTATGGATTTTACTGTCTTTTTAAAAGTTTTATACTTGCTTTGGATTTAGAATGAGCAGTTTTCAGTTAGGTTTATAATTTATTCATGACTGAACCAGAATTTATTAAAAACTGATAGACTTGGGGCCAGAGATTTAGCTCAGTGGTTCCGGCACCTGCCTCGCAAGCGCAAGGTCCTGAGTTTTATTCCCAGTAACCACATACCATGCTGGGCGTGGTGACTCACGTCCACCAGCCATTAATACCATATACCACAGTGCCGGGCCTGGTGGCTCACGCCTGTAATCCCAGCACTCGGCAGGCAGAGGCAGAGGATTGCTGAGTTCAAGGGCTTGCCTGGGCTACAGAGTGAGCTCAGGGTCAGCCTGAACTACAAAGCAAGACCCTGTCTCAAAGAAAAAAAAGACATTAAGTCCAGAAATGTGAGAAAACCTGAGTTCATGTGTATATTTTTAGCCTATTTTTAAAACTTTAAGACAACATTTTATAGTCATATTAAGATCTGATTGTTGGAAGGATGGGTCTTATTTTTTCATATTTCTTTCCTTATAAGGCAAGGTCTTACATGCTAGTTATTAGCCTTTTTGTTTTTGCAAGTTTTTATCCTCTTTAATATATGCTACCTCCATTTAGTATATACCTGGGGATTTTTTGCAAGCAAAAAATGTTTATTTAAAATACAAAAAGTAATGTTCAGATATTACCCAGAATTGTGTTCAGTTTGACAAGTATAAAACAAGACTTCTGGAAAAAAAAAGTTTACAATTAGGTACAAAATACATAAGAATATACTTTGATATTCATAGTAGATACGTCTGAAAAAATAAATTTTACTGATGTTGCTTAGAAATAAAAATGTATTTACAGGGACTGGAGATTTAGCTCAGTGGTTCTGGCACCTGCCTAGCAAGTGCAAGGTCCCTGGTTCAATCCCTGGTAACCACATACCACAGTGCCAGGCGTGGTGGCTCACGCCTGTCATCCCAGCACTCAGGAGGCAGAAGCAGGAGAATTGCTGAGTTCCAGGCTTGCCTGGGCTACATAGTGAGCTCAGGGCCAGCCTGAACTATGAAGTGAGGCCCTGGCTCAAAAAAAAATTTTTTTTTTTAAAAAGAAAATGTATTTACAAAACTCGAAATAACGAAGTCCTCAAATGAGCAGTACTCCCTCCGAAGGGCATTTGGCATCTTCAGATATGCTGTGCACAGCCTTCTGAAAATAATTCAGTGTGCTTCACAGTATAGAAGATCAAATACCTCCTGGCTTCCCTGACAGTCGCCCTTCATTTCATATGTGTGCCAACACAGCTGTCAAGCAGTTTTATTGAAAAAGGATCATGGGAATACATAACCTCGTGGTAACAAGTCTCAAGGAGACCCTGAGTTATTTCCAGCAAGAAATACTGGAAGGATAACGGGACAGCAGCAGGGTCCCAGGGAGTGTGTGCCAGGTCACTGGCAGGGCCACTGCCCAGGCTCCTGGTGTGCTTTCTGCATGTTTCTGCAGGTACAGCTGCTTGTAGGTCTGGAACGTGGCCCGGGGGTCTTTCACTGCGTTCTGTGGCATGACACTGTGGTGGTTTCTGATGTTCTGCCTCTAGGAGATTTGTGAGTTTGTTTCAAAAATGACAGTTAACTGGTAGAATACTTATAAACACTGTGAATTGTTTTTTGTCCGTGACAGGGTACTGGGAACACAATTTGGAAACATTCCTGTGGAAAACCTCTCTTTTCTTCCCCTCAGTATTGCTGGGAGCATATTTATGTTGGCTGTGTCGATGGGAATTTACTGTGCTTTTCTCAGTCAGGAGAGCAGGTAAAAAGATCCAGTTCTATTTTACACATCTTTTTTTATTTTATTTTTATTTTTTTAGTGGCCATCCTCTGGAGTGCTAGGATTACAGGAATTACTTGGTATGCACACCCCCTAGGTTTACATATCTTTCTTAAAGGCATAGTGTGGGTGATTGATGGTAAAATAAAATTTCTAACATCATTATTTAACTGATGGTATTGGAACTAGTTCAGTTTTTTCAAACCATGGTTCTCTTACTGTTTGACTAATAGTGTAGTAGATTTGAGATTTCTGCCCAAGCATTATTGTTACTTTAGCCAGCTCCTTCTCCAGGTTTTTAAAATCTTAGCAGTGTTTCCCAATTCTGTGATACCTTCTGTGGAAGTTAGAAGGCATAGTTAGCTACTGTTTCTGAAAGCATACCTTTATTTAGCATAATTGTTTTATATATTTTTTGCCCATTAGTCTGGCTGTTAATCTGTTTATCAAGTTAATTATCAAAGACAAATCTGATGCTGGCAAAAAAAATTAAAAATGAGGAAGGGGAGAAAAAAGAATTGAGATGTGTTATGGACATGTATCAATTTCCCAAATGAATGTAGTCATTATTTATTGAAAACATGTACTAATAATTTTTTAAATTGGAAAATATAAAAGATCCTTTCTTTTTAATATGAAAACCAAAATCGGTTGTGCAACCAGCATTCCCTTGTACTGAGGCCTATTGAGCTTCATGTCTAACAGTATGCTTCCAGCTTAAATTAGCTCTTTCCTTGCAACACAGTCTCCTCTTCTGTAAGTAGTGGCAGGTGACTCACTTCAGGACAGCTGCTGGTGTGGACTCAATTCTGGGCCATTCTGTGGATGTAGAGTGCCCTGCCCCTACAGAACTAGCCCACGATGGCTCAGCTTGTTCAGGAGCCTTTTGTTTTTTTAAAGTTTTTTGAGACAGGGTCTCATTTTGTAGTTCAGGCTGACTATGAACTCACTATGTAGCCCAGGCTAAACTGGAACTCACAGCAATCCTCCTGCCTCTGCCTCCCAAGTGCTGGGATTACACTTATGAACCACCATGCCTAGCTAGGAGCCATTTTATTGTATGTTCATCCTTGATAACTTATCAGTTCCTTTGCTCTGTGCAACAGTTACTTTGGGTTTGAAATCTTATCTTCATTTAATATTTTTATTTACAGGATAGTTTGAATATATTTTTATACCTTACGATTTCTGAAAAGCAAGAGACACATGGCACATGCTGTGATTTGCTTTTTTTAATTGGTTAAATCACAGGAAAATTGATTTTGTTCAAGTCAGGGATAGAACTGAGATTCCAAATCATTCTGTGAATTTGCCCATGATTTCTACCCTATGCAGCTAATAGCTGCATGTAACAGTACTTTAGACTTGGGTCTTTTTTTCCCTCCATGTATCTTCAAAAGATGGCCAATAAATTTATCTGTATAGTAGCTTTGGAATAAGTAAATGATATATATCCACAGGGCAGACAAACCTCAGTTTTTTTTCTTTAAAGCTCTCACTTAAATTATTGCACATAAATTCTTTAAGCCCAATTATTTTGTTCTCCCAATATTTGAGAGTAAAATACAGATTTTAGTAAGATACTTTGAAAATGCTGCAGTCTCATGTTTGAATCATTTTTGTCTCTGAACATACCAGTAATAAATTTTGATTGGTCTCACAATTTTACTTTGATACATAACAAGCCACCATAGTAATAATACTCCAATGTGTTTTGTCCCTGGACTTTCCCCCTGGGATAGAAGTCTAGTATAAAGGAACAACTTTTCAAAAGCAGCCACTTTTTGCATTTTTCCTCTGTGGTACTAGAGAGTTGACCTCAGGGCCTTGCACATGCGGGGCAAGCACCCCACCACTGAACCACATCCGCTGTCCAGAAGCTATTGTTTTCTGTAGATGTAGTTACCACGCAAATAGCCTACATCTCTTACCTTTGTGCTAAGAAACCTCATAGAGCTAAAATGTAAAGGAGGATTGTTACAATGAGCTTGAGTGAATTACTTTTGTTTTAAATTTCCCTTTACAGGTTTGGCAGTTCTCTACCAGTGGACCAATCTTTTCTTCACCATGTACCTTGGCATCAGAGCAAAAAATATTTTTTGGGTCCCATGATTGCTTCATCTACTGCTGTGACATGAAAGGTCACCTTCAGTGGAAATTTGAAACTACTTCAAGGGTGTATGCAACACCATTTGCTTTCCATAACCACAATCATAACAGTGAAATGTTGCTGGCAGCAGCATCTACTGATGGAAAACTGTGGATCTTGGGATCTGAGAGTGGACAATTACAAAGTACTTATGAACTTCCTGGAGAAGTCTTCTCTTCTCCTATCATCTGGGAATCAATGCTTATTATTGGATGTAGGAATAATTATATTTATTGTTTAGATTTACTGAGTGGCAGTCAAAAATAATCAAGTATCCCTTTGTATTTATACTATCTGTAATATGTTCAAAAATATTTTACTATTATAGAGCATGCAGATAGTCCTGTTTTATATTAAGATTATATTTTGGTCAATAAATTTGACTGATAGTTTTATAGAGAACCATACCAGTTTACTTCCTGTAGGAAGAGGAAAACTTTTAGGTGAGGGCAAAACAGATCAAGGTGTTCAACAGTGCTTTCTTTTAGGTGTAATGGTTAATTTTATGTTTTAAAAAATTTAAGTGTTCTAAGAGATACTGCTATAGTTAGGATGCCTCACCAGTATTCATGGTGAAACTCATTGTGAGGTATTAGAAGGGTAAAAACTTCATCCCACTGTGGTACTTGGAGGTGTGATGTTGAGAAGGGGGTTAAATCAGGCCACAGAGCAGGACCCTCATCCTGTGGAACTATGGCTTTATAGGAAGAGAAGCAGAGACTAGAGATGTGCTGTCTTACCAAGTGATATCCTGGGCCATTTAAGACTCTGGCATCCCCATGTGAAGGATCTCACAATAAGGAAGGACCTATGATCTTCAGCATCTCACCCATTAGAATATAAGACAAATAAGTTTCTTTGTAAATTAGTTTGTGGTATCTATAGAAACAAAAATGGACTAAGGCGGATGCCCAGCTAGATTGGTAAAACACTGGATATATGAGGATGTATCTAGAACAGATTTAATGTTTGGATTTGAATCATCAACTGCCACCTTCCCCTGCTTCTGAAGCCTGCAAATTATATCCCGGTTATTGCTGGTACTGAGGCCTTTAAACCAGGAGTAAGCCAAGTTATACCACAGGATTTACTGGGTTTCCAGCTTGCAAGCAGTCAGTGGCAGAACCTCTTAGTCTTCATAACCAGGTAAGTCAGTTCTTGTAATCTTTTATATCTCTTATTCATCATGTTCCTCTGAGTTTAGAATCCACGTTGGGCTACACAATTTTACATATAGGTAGAGATAAACGCAGAACAGTTTTTGTTTTTGAGACAGGGTCTTGCTTTGTAGTTCAGGCTGGCCCTATGCTCACTACATAGCCCAGGCAAGCCTCGAACTTGGCAATCCTCCTGCCTCTGCCTCCCAACTGTTGATTATAGGCATGAGCCACCATGCCCAGCACTGTGGTATGTGGTACTGATTGCTGGTGGGCATGAGTCACCACATCCGGTGTTGTATGTGGTTACCCGGGGTTGAACTTAGGACCTTGTGGTGTTGCTAGGCAGGCACTGGAAACCACTGAGCTAAATCTCCAGCCCACAAACAGTTTTAAATTGGTAGATCAAGTTGATACGTGGATTTCAAGGATTCCTTGTTGCTGGCTTTATAGGTCAAGCCCCCTTCCCCAAACTGGTGAAGGGACAGCTACTGTCCTTGAAGTTCTTAGTGCCCAACTTAAAGCCAGTACCACACACACTGGGTTCTGTTCCCGTGACAGCCATCACTACTGGGCTTCCTTACAGTTCCCCATCTTGGTGTCAGTTGCTTCCAGGTCATTCTCTTCCCACGGAAAGTGAAATTGGTTCCATGCCTAGAAAGCAATTCGGGAAAGCACACAGGTGTTTCGTGTGTGGTGAGAAGTGGAGCTGCCTCCCACCAAGACCTGTGGGTTGGACAATTCTCCAGACACAGGCAATGTAGATGCTGGCTGACCTGTCTTCTTCCACCTCTCAGGTTAGTGCATCTCAAGCCTTACTGTATGTATTCATCACCTGGAGCTCTTGCTAGAAGATGCACATTTGGGTTGAGGAAAGCTAGGAGAGGGTGTCCCACTGATAAGGCAAAAGAATTCAGTTATTCTGTCTTTTCTTTAAAATTTAAGTTTTCATTCATCATTAAAGTTCTTTGTTTTTTTGTTTGTTTTTTGAGACAGGGTCTCTCTCACTCTGTAGTTCAGGCTGGCCCTGAGCTCACTGTGTAGCCCAGGCAAGCCTTGAACTCAGCAATCCTCCTGTCTGCCTCCCGAGTGCTGGGATTACAGGCTTGAGCCACCACGCCCAGCACTGTGGTATGTGGTATTGATTGCTGGTGGGCGTGAGTCACCATGTCCACCATTGTATGTGGTTACCGGGATCAAACTCAGGACCTTGTGCTTGTGAGGCAGGCGCCGGAACCACTGAGCTTAACTCTCCGGCCCTTTTTCATTAATTTTGATTTTTAAAAATACTCCATTAAAATATTCCCTTGCTGGGCATGGTGGCTCACACCTGTAATCCCAGCATTCAGGAGGCAGAGACAGGAGGATTGCTGAGTTCGCGGTGGCTTGCCTGGGCTACATAGTGAGCTCAGAGCCAGCCTGAACTACAAAGCAAGACCCTGTCTCAAAAAAAAAAAAAAATTGATTTCACAATTGCAGTTGATTTTTAGCAGTGCCAGGTGTGGTGGCTCACGCCTGTAATCCCAGCACTTGGGAGGCAGAGGCAGGAGGATTGCTGAGTTCGCGGCGGCTTGTCTGGGCTACATAGAGAGCTCAGGGCCAGCCTGAACTACAAAGCAAGACCCTGTTTCAAGAAAAAAAAAAAATCCCTCGATTACTGAGGTTTCAGCAGTCGAGGGCCTCAGTTCTCTCAACCTGCTTCAGCCGGGCAGTCAGCCTCAGCCATGCGCACCCCAGCTCTCTGCTGGTGCAGATGCTGCCGTCTTCGGGCTGCACTGTCAGGCGACTGTAGGATCACTTGGTTTTGAACCACTCATTTCCACTTTAGGATTGAGATAAATGTTTGTCTCTGTTCATTTTTTTCCTCCTGATACTTACTGAGAAGTATAATAATTACCATATAAAACACTTTCTGTGGTATTCACACAAAAGCTGTGTTAATATAAGACCACTTATCACTGAAACTAGTAAAGATTTCAACTTAAAAAGGAAGTTTTCATTAATTCCAAAGATCTTGTTGGTATTTTTTATTGAAAGATCTTTCCCTCAGTAATGGACATTTTACATTAAAACTTTATACAACCAAAAATCTCAAAATAATATTAAAATCACACTAAGGTATTTTCATTAGGTCTCTACTAATGTTATTATTGGTAGAAATATTGCAAGACACTTGTAACTAATGAAAATAAGCAATTAAACTAAGTGTCACAAGAAGAGACAATGTGTACTATATATTTGCAGGTAACTGGCTAAAATAACATTTGTGTAAGAAGCAATTGCACTTGAAAAATTTAAAAAGTAAACAAAAACTCTAGTTTTATGTATAAGCCTATGAACAAAGGTTAATGATCTCTGACCTTGTCAGAAGTTTAAATTTTTTAAAAAAATTACATATCTAACATAACATTCATTTAAAAAAGAAAAAACTATCTTGAACTTTCATTTTTTACAGAATTTCCCCATAGTTTGTTGCTCAGAAAAGATGCAACAAAACCAAAGCAAAATAACACTTCATTGGTATTTAGTGCAAATTTGGGATGGATTTGTAAATGAAATGTTAAACGGTGTACCTTTAGAAGCTGGTAGAAGTACTGCAACTGTCCTTTCTTCAAGTAGACTTTTTTTTTCAGTACCAGGGATTGAACCTCAGGACCACCTTGGGCTAGCTAGCAGGCACAGTGCTGTTTGGCTACATTCCCGGCCTTTAGCCTCTTCTTTTAAAACTTTTTGGTGGATTCCCCCCCACCTCCACAGTGGTACAGACTGAACCCAGGGATCACTGAGCTATGTCTCCATATATGTTGAGATTGGCTCTTGCCAAGTTGCCTAGGCTAGCTCTAAACTTACCTTCCTGATTCAAATTCCAGGCAGGTGCCACTGTGGCTGGCAGAAGGGACATTTTTACTGAGGCCTATCTCACTGTATGTGGCTAGGTGGTATCTCAGCCAGTACACGCCTGACTCACATGCCACACTTTAATGCTCGTATTTTCCTGTGCCCTGCCACTACTGTGGTATTGTATAAAGATGACAGGATGGAAAAAAGTCTGTTGAGAAGAATTACTGTAGTACTATCATGCCAGGGCCGTAGGTGGAAGATTTCCATTAAAAAGTGTTATATCAGTGAGGAAATCATTGAACTAACAAATGCCTATCTCTATAAGATTTAGAAATGAACATCAGTGTTGAAAACGTGCAGTGGAATATTAATTGCTCCAATAGTGATAAAAATATTACATTAACAGTCTGAAGGTCCAGTATATATATTAAACCCAACTTGCAAGAATACAACTATCCACTTGACCATACATGCCAGCTGCTACAGTGAAGCTGAGCCATTATTTCTAGAGAATATGTTAAATAACTTTTCTGTCATTAAGGAAGTGACAGTATAACATCACACTGCATATTGAATAAGCATAAAGAAATGAATACCATAAAATGTGTTTTGGTAAGAAAAAAATTAATTCACCCTGCACTAGGCAAAGAATTTGCACCTATATGTGAGAGAATGTAGGAAAGGGAAATATGCTGTTAGGATGACATATGAAGTTGTGCCAGCACTATGTAGGGGGTTCACGGGTATGTCTTTCATATAAAGCACATTTAGGGAAATAAAAGCAATGTGGCTTTGAAACTGCCAAGTCCCTTCTTTGAATGCACATGGGTATGATAACAAGGCCACTTAAAACTGAGATTTTTTAAAGGTAGCAGGTGAATGCTCTAAATTATAAATGCTACTGAACATTTGACTCTAAATAAGAATGACTGAATTAGAGTAAATCAATCTTTCCACAGCAAGTCCTTAGTAGAAGCTGTAGACCTTGCTTCTTACTCATTTTTCTCTAAAGACCCAAGGGAATTTTCAGACGCAATCTCAGTAGCCTGTGTTATCTTGTAATGTGGCTGGTTTGCATGGTCATTTTTTTCCTAGCTTTTGCTTCTTTGCCTCCCCTTGAAGTCTGGAAACCAGAGTGCCCTAGAATTAGTGTCCAAAGGGTTCGAACACAGCTGGAGAGTACAGGCCCCATCCTCACAATACCAAGACAGTAGGCCAGGGATGCAGCCTGGATATCTGCAGGACCACTGCACTAGATGGAGAGTCTCAGATGAGACAGCATTTTATAACTATTATGGAGTTTTCACCGTATTAAAACTGTCCTCTAGGAGCCAGATATTTCACGAGTCCTTAAAGACGGTACTGGTAGCATGGGCCTCACAGAGCTGGGCACACTGCATTCAGTGTGGCAGAAGTGTGAATGGATTTGTTTCCAGGCCCCAGCTTCTGCGCACAGGCACAGAGCTGGGAGCAGGACTCTGCCTTGTGAGTGTACAAGAGACTTACTGCCTTAAGGAGATGACATTCTTTTGTGTGATCCTTTTATCTTTACTGTAGAGGGGGGGGACATAGCTCAAACATAGGGTAGGTAAATGGTTTGGAAAGAAGAAACCCAGAGAATCAAAAACCTTCATAGATTGGCAAAAGTACGTTTTGAAGGGTGCGTGGGTGTGCCTCTGGGGGCAAGGGGGAGGTGCACCAGGCTCTGGGGAGGAGCTCAGTTTGCAGATGTGACTTCAGGTGGTCCCTCTGACGGAATTATCTCTTGAGAACTAGGGGAGCTCAAGGCACCAGGACCTAGGGTTGTGCAAATATACTCTTCACAATGAACACCAGTTCAGTTTCTGAACATTACTTGAGCGCCTATAAAACATGCTTTCCCCTAGCTTGCTTGCTTTACTTCATATAAAAAATAAATAAATAAAAAGGACGAGAGAGGAGCCAAGAACTGGCAACAGGAATCGATGAGTCACTCTACTTAATAATCTGTGGACAGTCGCTCCAGGCCTTTGCTTTCCTTTTGGCCAAAGCCAGCCAGGCTGGTTCTGTAGACACGGGGGCAGCATCGGGGTTGGGGGTGGAGAATCTCTTGGGCACTTCTTTCACCAGTGGTGCTGGGGGAGCCGAATCTGAGATTTCCACTGAATTTTGGTGTAGAGGAAAAGAGAAAAGAAGTGAGAAGTTAGGGTTTAAGTAATAAATGTGTGTACTTGTGTATAATGTTTTGAAACAGACATTGTGGGATGGCTAAAGGGAGCTTCTTAACAGGCAAGATTATTATGTCTGGGCTGAGAACTCTGAATCTCAGCACTGTTCAAGAATAGTCTATTAACTGGTCACCCTCTCACTGAAGTTGTGCATCCTTCAGCCACCCTCTTGGCACCCTGACTCTAGAACTATACTGTGATTTACTCAGAAATGAGATTGAGAGTGGAAACGCCCAGTGAAACACAAGAGGCACGTTTCGGGGCAGGTTCAGTGAGGTGTAGGGAAAGCAGGCTTCGATTATGAGCGCAGGACAGCTGGTTCTCGTTTCCATTTCCAGAAGCCCAGCTTTCTACGCAGAACTATCTCTGCATGAATGAGTAGCACTGGCAGTTCTGTCCCTGCAGTCATGCGCCTCATCCAGCCACAGACCAAGCTAGCACTTTAGGTCCATCAAGGCTAACAGGGAGGTGTCTCCTCCACCTGAGCTCCTGGGACTCGCAGTCTGTCCAGTACTTCCAGTGCAGCACCGTGCTTTTCACGTGGGCTTCCGAGAAGGCGAGAGTGCTCACAGCTCTGGTTCACATGTGCTTCTAGAACGCGGGAGACTAACTGAAAAGCCAAACACTTAGACTTGCCTTAGGAAGCCGGAGCCATATTTCCTGTTATGAATGGGGTCCTGAGACACCCTACCGCCTGTGGCCTGCTGCTGTGCTAGCTCTTACGCTGCAGAAAAAAGCATGTCCTGACAACCTGTGTTCAAAGGTAAGCAGAAAGGGGGCCGGCTCGTACCAGTCACTGACGTCGGAAGTGTGTTGGCCTTTTTCAGCTGTTCTCTTCGCTCAAGCCGGGCCATGCCTGGGTCGGACTTCTCCTCTGCCTGAGTGGTGGACTTGTGCAGCGAACCTGCTCTGCTGGCACTGTCGTTGCCAGGCTGTGGGGTGATGCTGGCCTGGGTGGGCAGAGATAGGGGGCATATTTTGCATAGGTATTAGTGTTCCTTTATCCAAGAAGGACGTATGCTATGTCCCCACTGGATCCTGCAGCCAGTACTTAAACCCCTACATTGGCTATGCTTTGCTCTTCCCTTCAATCTTGGCAACCTCTGCAGGTATTTTCTTTACCAAGTCAAGAACTTTTACTTTTCTACACAAAGGAAGCACTTTACAACCTCTACCTGATGTGTCTCACTGTCCTGCTTTGGGGTCATTCTTAAAGGGTTACCCGAACACCAGCACTGCGCTAATGACAGTCTAACAAACCAAGACTGCTTTGGGGCAGGTGGTGTGGACAGATGTTAGATGATCCATGGCCCAGAGGGACGCAGTGGGGCAGTGTGCGATCCCACCACCCTATCCAGAACCCAATTTAAAATGCATGGGCTGGGGGCCGGAGATTTAGCTCTGTGGTTCCAGCGCCTGCCTCGCAAGCGTAAGGCCCTGAGTTTGATCCCAGTAACTACATACAATGCTGGGCATGGTGGCTCATGCCTGTAATGCCAGCACTTGGGAGGCAGAGGCAGGAGAATTGCTGAGTTCCAGGCTTGCCTGAGCTACAAAGCAAGACCCAGTCTCAAAAAAAGGGGGGGGGGGCGCGCTGTTATTTCTGAAATTCTCTGTGCAGTGTCGCTGGGCCTTGGGTGACCTTGGGGCACTGAAACCAGGGCAGTGACTCCTCGGTCCGGAGGGCCTGGTGTTCTGTGTGGGTCACGGCTCCTGCAAATCGAGTTCACCAGTCATGAAACCTTCAAATTTCATACGGAAAATGCTTCTTGATTTGATTTTTTTTTTTTTAAAGCAACCCTTCTGACCTAAAAACACCTAATTTTAGGACAAAAATTTTAAAAAGGCAGGGTACTCACACTTTCTTTGGAGAGCTTCTCCGCCTGCTTGGCCTCGCGGGCCTGCTTCCTCTCTTCGCGGGTCGCTTGCTGCTCACGGAAGCCCTTCTGCTTCTGTAGTGCTAGCGTGATCCACAGCGGCTGGGCAGCTTCCGCTCTCTCCGTGAGTTTGGTGCCATCCAGAGAGTGCCTGCTCTGCAGCACCGGCTTCTCTGTGGGGAAGACAGGAGCGTCCACTGTGAACTTAGCGGCCTAGTGTCAGTTCCTTACCACCTAAACTGACGTGTTGCTTTTTGAGACAGTCCTTCCCGACACACACATCCGTCCGTGCTGAGTGGGAAGGTGACAGCTTAAGAGAACTGGGGCATTTACTTTGTAGGAAAAAATCTCTAGGGTCTTGTCATGCAGTTACATAATTCACTGTTCTGCTTTAACTCACTGTTTTAATGATTTCTTTTTACTAATGCAAACCTGAACCCACCATCCTATATAGAACTCTGGTGTTTGAAAGGCTAAGAGGTCACTGCTCTGCCTAATGGGGCAGCAAGGCTCCAAGGCACACAGTGGGAAACCCAAGATTTTAGTTCAGCACCCTCCTTTGCTACATGGAGTGTCTGGGGCCAGAGCCAGCAAGTGTTGCACGCCCGTTAGCACGCAGGCAGAGGCCGTGGCCCTGGGTCAGGCGTCCGGTCTCTGGAACCAGCTCACAGGTGGCTAGGGCTGCAGAATACAGGCCTCTGACGCACAGCAGACCTGGCTTTGATCTTATGTGACCTTAAAACAGCTGCCTAACTTCTCGAAGCTTTAGTTTTCTATAAAGTGAGGATAACGGCACAGCCTACATTATCAAGTTGCATGGAAACGAGATGTTGGTTATCAGAAGGTTTAGGGCAATGCTAGGTATGTATTCTACAAAAGTGAACTATAATTGTGTTTAGGGGGCAAAAACCCCCCTCTTTCAAGTAAAATTGATGCTCTTTCAG
>PVIC010048095.1:0-13638 GCA_004025085.1 Thryonomys swinderianus | reverse complement strand
GGTCTCGCTTTGTAGTTCAGGCTGGCTCTGAGCTCACTATGTAGTCCAGGCAAGCCTCGAACTCAGCAATCCTCCTCTCTCTGCCTTCTGAGTGCTGAGATGACAGGCGTGAGCCACCACGCCCAGCACTGTATGTGGTTACCGGGATGGAACTCAGGGCCTTGCACTTGCGAGGCGGGCGCTGGAACCACTGAGCTAACCCTCCGCCCCGTCTCTCTCTCTTTCTTAAAGAAACTGCCTTGAGGTCCCACGAACCAGCCCTGAAGCATGGTTGGGCAGCTTACACTGCCATGGCCACAGCTTCAGATATCTTGAGTGCTGTGGTGTGGAATGAACATGAGGGTTGGGGTGTAAGGTAATGAAGCCTGGCTTCCTATTTTTACAAATGTTTCTACTATATTTGGCTCCAGTTTGAGTCCATTACAAGAGACATTTACTTCACATTCTATTGTGAAGTACACAGAGGAAATCCAACATCTTAGAAACAGTAATGTCAAATACACTTAAGAGTCTGCACATACTAAATCAAAGACTAACAAGTCATTCATGGATCAAATCTATCAATATGTGTTCTAGTAAAAATTACAAAGAAGGGCCGGAGGGTTAGCTTCGTGGTTCCGGCACCTGCCTCCCAAGCGCAAGGTCCTGGGTTCGATCCCCGGTAACCACATACAATGCTGGGAGTGGAGACTCACGCCCACCAGCCATCAATACCACATACCACAGTGCCAGGCGTGGTGGCTCACGCCTGTCATCCCAGCACTCGGGAGGCAGAGACAGGAGGATTGCTGAGTTCCAGGCTTCCCTGAGCTACATAGTAAGCTCAGAGCCAGCTTGAACTACAAAGCGAGACCCTGTCTCAAAAAAAAAAAAAAAATTACAAAGAAATATTCAACAAAAGCCTTCCTTTCTGTATATAAGCTTCTAATCTGAAGCGAATCAAATTTATAGCTTTATGCAGTTATTCTACAATAATCACTATGTTCACTGATTGTCCTAAGGTAAAAAAGTATCACCTGTAAATAGGTTCTAAATGAACTTCCGTTTTACTGTTTCCTGATCTGCTATCATAGCTGATTATCTGACAACTAAATGGGCAACATGATTTCCTTCTAACAGGAAATGAAATCTCATCAAAATCCTTTTTCTGGGCCAGTGAAACGGGGAAAGCAGCTGATGCCCACCTGAGCCTGTGCGATACAAGGCCGTCTGTGACCCTTGGAGCTCCACCGTGCCATGGTTTGGGCTGCGGTACACCGGGCTGTAGAAAGCCCTCCCCTCATAGATAGGAGTGATGTGCAAGTCAGGAGACACAGCAGAACGAAGGTCTTGCCCAAGCTGACTGTGCTGACTGGCATAGGAACTCCGTAATCCTAGAGGCACGACAATGACATCATTAAAAGCTGAAAAAATCATGGTGAGACTAACAGAATAATCTCTGGTTAAAATTCCAAAGCACAATACCAAGTGTCAAAGTTTTACAATACATGGATGCCAGGTGTGAAAAGGACTCCATATATTACACCTTTAAGAAATAAAATTTTCTCTTGGTAGGAAGACAAAAACAAGTTTCTAATAAAAATAATTAAATAGTTCAATCTACTGAAATACATTCCGATATAAGTTCTTTTATGATGCTGACTAAACAATTAATGCCCCTTTTACTATTACGTGGTTTTCTCTTTTAAAAACACTAATGGGGAGCCGGAGATTTAGCTCAGTGGTTCCGGTGCCTGCCTCTCAAGCGCAGGGCCCAGATTTCAATCCCTGGAAACCACATACAATGCTGGGTGTGGTGACTCACGCCCACCAGCCATCAATACCACATACCATAGTGCCGGGTGTGGTGGCTCACGCCTGTCATCCCAGCACTTGGGAGGCAGAGACAGGAGGATTGCTGAGTTTGAGGCTTGCCTGGGCTACATAGTGAGCTCAGAGACAGCCTGAACTACAAAAAGCGAGACCCTGTCTCAAAAAAACCCCCCCAAAAACCCAAAAAACAACACTAATAGGGCTGCATAAACAATGTCTCAATCAGTAACAGACCAAATATATATTGTATTTTCCTAAGCTTACATTTCCTAGTGATGCTGTGGCTATTGCAGTCTGTGCTCTGTGATATCCAAACTATGAAATAGACCAACATCTCCTAGAATGTATCCTAATGTTGAGTGATGCATGGTTGTAATCAACAGTGATTCAGTCCTTTTCTCCTCCTGCCAAGCAGACAGTCTGATCTCATTAAATGGAAGATCAGCTCTTATGAAGAGGGTCTGCCAAGTCTTACATTTAAACACCTAAGACCATATTTATATAATGTACTTATTATAAAAATTGATTCTTAAGAGTTTGTGAAATGAACCTGTTTATGTATGATTTAGACAGAAAGATATTAGAAATTTTCTATTATAAAATTGGTATATTATTAGTAAATGGTAAACATTTTACTATTTGTTATCACTGTATTTTTCATTTCTTAAAGAAGTCAGGTGTTGTGGTGCATGTCTATAATCCCAGGATTCAGGAGGCAGAGGCAAGTGGATTGCATGTTGGAGGCCAGCTGGGGTTACATAATGAACCTTTGTCTAAAACAAAACACCAAAAACAACTTGTTTTCATAGGAACCTACATGCCAGATTCTTGTTTACCTTCTTTCTAGTATAAAGGAAAAGTACAGTTAGTAGTCCATAAAAATCAAGTTATTAGAAGTATTTTCATTCAATTGCCAATGAGGTGTATATACAGAACTCATGATGAAGCATATTTAATAAACATTTAATTTTTTTTTGTTTTTTTTGAGACAGGGTCTCACTTTGTAGTTCAGGCTGGCCCTGAGCTCACTATGTAGCCCAGGCAAGCCTCGAACTCCGCAATCCTCCTGTCTCTGCCTCCTGAGTGCTGGGATTACAGGCGTGAGCCACCACGCCCAGCATTATACATTTAATTTTTAAAAGGCAGACTATTGCTATTATATTTAGAAACTTTTATTTGTTATTACTAAAAAAATTCGTCACTTGGTTACAATGCCAACCAGGCTTACCATAGACAAGCAGAAGAAAGTACAAACATTTGCTTTAGAGAAGACTGCAAATAAAAAAAGAGTAATTATGAACAGAATCATTCTTATCCTGTTAGTTCAGTTAATCAAATCACAACTAAAAGCAAGTGGGCCTGAATATGAGTGATGATTACATGTTGGTTAATGAGCAGCAGCAAGAAAGTTAAAAAAAATCAAAGCTCCCAAAGTGAAGGATTATCACCTACGTTGGGCAGCAGTGTGACATGGAAAGAAACTAATGAACCAAATTAGGTTTTAGTACTGACTGTCCACTTGCTAAAATGAAGGTTTCTAGTCTCTTGTACCTGGAATATTATTCAGCCAACCCTCACTTAGAAACCAAGGAAAGTGACAATCTGAAGGGAAATGGGATTTGCTCCCTTCAGAGAGCTACTTCTCACAGTGCAGTGTCACTGCCCACCCAGCACTGGACACAGCCAGGTCTCTAGAGCCAATGCTGTGTGGTGAGGGTAACTTTGGACTCACCAACTCCACCACAAAGATCAGGTTAAAGAGAGGTTAGTCCTCCAGTGTGGGTCTCTGGTATCGATTAACTCTAAAGATTTTTTAATTGCTATCATAAAATAGACTTTTGAGATTTTTGTCTTTTTATTCACTGGCAAATCTCTCTGTTTCTCCCTCTCTCCCTCCCTCTCCTGCCCTTCTTCCTTCCCTTAGAGCATAAATTCTATTTCTTTAGGGAGGGCTCAAGAATATCTTGAATAAGAAGGTAGGCACTGTTTTTTTAATGCTGATATAAAGCAAATGAGCGTGTCTAGTCTCCAGTCAGCTCAGTATGGGGTTCTATTCAACACTCAATAGAGCTGCAAACACCCTTGATTTAGCAAGACTATGGAGGTCACTCCCACTTGGGCAGATTTAAGTTTAGGACTGGATAGTCCCAGTCAGCTGAGTACCAGCACGCTGTCCTGTGAAGTAAGAACAAAGCAGGCACACCCCTCTTGGAATGCCACTCTCATTCTGGAAAGATCTACCTGGATGTGTTACTGGAACCCATTACTATGAAAACTTCTGTAAACAGTTCCTTTCATTTGATGGAAAAGGTAATGGAATGAGCCCTTGACCATTATAAAATGTAATCAACAGATACTAATGGAAAATAAAAGGTACAAAATGGTGAGATGTAGCACTTTCTTGAAATTGAAATCATTCTGAATAATATAACAATGACTGTGAACTATTTTCATTTACAGGCTGCCTTTAAAACATACACATTCTGGTAGATAAGCATTTAAAAAAATGATACATATGCTTTAGATTAGGTAAAATAAATATATGCAGAAAGCCCATTATACCTTGGTAGCATTGAAATAAGATACAAGTGTTTTATAATTGAAATTGGATATACTTATTTGGGAAGCATTTCTACAGATTTTCAATAACCTTCCTTTTCCCTCCAAGTAATGGAAAATACTCCATACTTCACAGTATTACTTAAACAGTAATTTCAATTCCATAAATACATATTAGATGATCCATTACATGTGATTCAAAACATTTTATTTAAAACGTTAGACCTAAATATAAATGTTTGTCTTTCAAACATTGATTCTTTTTTCAAAACTTTTTCTAACATGCTATGATTATACTGAAAAAAAGTATTTTAGGGCATATTTTTCTGTGGTAGAAAGTAAATTTTTATATAGCTATAGATATATATAAAATCATTTAAATTATGATCACTAATCAAGTCCCTGAATTTATTACTTTAGACATATCAATGAACAGATCATCAAAATCAAGAATGACTGGAAACATAATGACAGATACATCACTTTCCAAAGTACGAGAAAAAGAATGAATTCACAAATTCAGAAAAATGGTCAGGAAGATGACAGGAAATAAAGCTAATACAGAATCTTTCAAACAAATTATTTTTTTTCAAAATTGAGAAAACTACAGTTATTTATAGAAAGATCAATCACACACATGAAAGCAGGTTTTTTAGAGATGAGCCCTCCACTTGGAGACAGTAATCTATGTGTTGGCTTCCTTCTCTGGATTTCCACATCACTACTTTGCAAGCTACAATTCCTGTATAGATCTCCTGCACACACACACAGGGGAATATGGAAGTCCTCAGAACTATTTTTCTTTTACTTTATTATGGTTCATACCTATATATACCTCTCAAAGCCTCATGTGGTCATAGGTGGGACTTTTTCAGGGGTGGCTGGATTTAGAGTGTGTGATGCTGGGATTATTGGTTTGGCACAGCATTAGGCCTACTAGTCTAGACAGAATATACAAGGAGTGGAAAGAGGCTGCCAACGTTGCTTAGACTTGCTTCTTCATTATTTATTGTTTTGCTATCTTCTTCCTGCTGCAAACTGTTTCTCCCCTGTGATGCATGCGTATTGATCTACCTGATTATGGACTGAAACCTTACAAACCATAAGCCAAATAAAACTTTAACTTCAGGTATCAGGTATTTTGTCTTAGCAACAAGAAAAGTAACCAAGACACAGCTCAAATTCAAGTTCAACATAAGTCTTTCATCATCTGGTGAGAAACAAATCATAGAAAGGCCTCACACTACTCAGAACTCTTAAGAATAAAAAGATTTTACCATAAAAATATTAAATGCTTTGATAAATAAAAAACCAAAACAAAAATCCAAGCAATAAAATATTAAAAACATATTAAAGGAGATAATTTAATTTCTAGTATAAAAAAGTTTTTAGAAATTATAAAAATAGACAAGAGGGCCGGAGATTTAGCTCAGTGGTTCTGGCGCCTGCCTGCAAGTGCAAGGTCCTGAGTTCGATCCCGGTAACCACATACAATGCTGGGTGAGGTGACTCACACCCACCAGCCATCAATAGTACATACCACAGTGCCGGGCGTGGTGGCTCACGCCTGTAATCCCAGCACTCGGGAGGCAGAGACAGGAGGATTGCTGAGTTTGAGGCTTGCCAGGGCTACATAGTGAGCTCAGGGCTAGCCTGAACTACAAAGCGAGACTCTGTCTCAAAAAAAAAAAAAACCCACAAAAAACAAAACAAAACAAAACAAAATAGACAAGAGATCCAAACTTGTGGTTTTTAAGGCAAGACAAAATGGCTGATAAGCATGTGGAATCTTCAGAGTCAGGCACAAGGCTAAACAGCAGGCGAACAGAGAAGTCTGATACTACCTGAGAGGGCAATTTGAAAATCTCTCTCAAGGTAAAAATGTATATATGCATTTTGATGCAGCAGTTCCACTTTAAGAAATGGAGCCTACAGTTACCCTGGTATCCTGTGAAATATGCAGGAAGAAGAATGTATATGGCATTGTCAAGAAATCTAAACATCCATTAAGATGGAAGCAATGAAATAAATTGCACATGTATATTCCTATACAGCTATTAAAAACGAATGAGGTAGAAATTTCAAACACAAGCTGAGAAGAACAAGGTATAAAAGAACACATGTCAGAGCAGGGGGAGAAGGGCAATAAAGACTGGAGATATGTTACATACATGCCCCCACTCCCTAAGAGGAATGCAAACATCTTGTAGTATACTGCAGACATGTACCAATAAAAAACAAAAAAGAACACATGACAGAATCCCAACAGTATAAAGGAAAATGCAACATGATGTGTGTATGAACCTTCATAAAGAACGCAGATTCTAGTGTATGCAAACATGCCACAAACTGAGTAGTGTGGTTGGGTGGGGGGGGTCAACTGGCCTGAGACTTTCACTTCTTACTCAAACTCGTTCTCTATAGTTATGTTTTTAGAGTTCTGCATATGCTGCTTTTAAAATAATTTAAAACCCTAAAGAGAAATTTTATTTTACTCAAAAGAACAAATTCTTTATCTTACAGCATGTGAGAAACTTTTTCAGAAAAAATAAAAAAGCCCCGAGGGGGCAGTCCCAGTATCAGGGACTTGGTGTCTTTGCCATGTAGTGGGGAGGGCAGTTAAGGTAATTCCTGAGTGTCTGTGTATCCCCAAGCCATCAGATGCCAAAACCAAGGGTGAGGAACTAGAGGACTGGGGAGGGAGATTAATATTCTAGTTCATATTGCTGAAGTATTCCTAAAGAAAGAAATTTAAATATGAAGAAAAAAATCTAGAACATTTTTGAAAATTCCAACAAGTTTTTCTGAAGTGTAAAAACAGTACAATTTAAACCTTCATATTTTGAGCAGGGAAAGTATCCATTTGCGATAGTTCTGCTAACTAAATGTGTATGATTTTGTGCACCAACAGTAGTCTAAGAGACAAATTAAGGTGATGCTCACAACGTAAATTCCAGACAGGAACGTGAGCTTCTCCAAATGACCTTCGTTTCAGCGGTGGCTGGGTGAGGCCCCTCCCGGCCTCGTGTAGCTCTGTCCCCCACTCACCTGTCAGGCTGTCTGGCCGAGGAGGAACCATCCTTTCGTAAATGTCGTACTGCTCCATGTCGTGAACCGTCCTCTGCAGGGAAGGTCCCAGATGCTGCGGCACGGCGGTCATCCCTGAGCGTTTGGGAGACGACGACCCCACCTGGCCTTGGGACGGGGAGGCTACTCGAGTCTGTGCATCCGTCAGGGTCAGCGGGGACCCCACTCTGGCGGTGGTTTGGTACTGAGGGGTTGGTCCGTTGGGATTGGAGGTCTGTCGGGAGGTGACCGACCCAATCCGCCGCACAGCTGTTGGGGACGCGGGTCTCTGTGAGTACGGAGAGGCTGCCCGCTGCGCAGGTAACGTGGTGGAGGAGTATGCGCTGGGGTTCAGAGGTCGGGAGTCGGTCACTGACGGAGAGCCAAATCCACTACCCAGAGAAGCTCTCAGTGACCCCCTTGAGGGAGACACGCCTGTGCTGATAACATAAGAAGGAGACTGTGCTCTAGATGGAACTGAACTAACTCTTCGCATGGCCCGATTGGCTACTGATGGCTGATGAGAGGGGGAGAAAAGAGAACGGGTTTATCCAGGGTTTTGTGTCCATTGTCATTACAGAAAAAATGCATATAGCTCACGACAGAATGTGATTTTACTATATTATTTTAGGCATCCAAGTTTCTTTTCTGCATTCTACTTTAAAGCTAGTTTGTAATTTTTCCACGTGGCGTGCTTCTTCTACATTTGCTTTGGTGTGTGTTTAAATCTCAATGTTAAAATTAGCCAGTAAAAAAAGACTCGAAGACATTTAATATTCTTTCCCCTGTCTTTACATTTCCTTATCTTCTTGCCTATACATTTTTTCACAATACATGAAATGCTTTATTCCAAGTGCTACATGAGCGTGAAAGGTCCCTGGAGCAACGTGCTTATGTCATTCCCTGTAGATCAAGTTTGGCTAAGGTAGTACATTTTTGTAAAAAAAAAAAAAAAAGTTTTTGAATATATTGGTCTACATGTTGTTAGGGGGCCTTTATAAATGGTTAGTCTTTATGGGTTGGCCCTGTTAACAAAAGGAATGTGTGCCTTCAAAGTAGGATTAATGAGCTTTTCCATAGAGCCTAGGCCTGGTGCACTTCCTTGTAAATTTACTTCAAGGAACAGCTAGATTGTGCAGATGTGCTAGTCAAATTTGTTTATTGCTTCCTCTTTCTTTTTATCTCCTCTCAGCCAGGCGCTCTTAGATTTAGCTGGTGGATTATTTGTTTCTTTGTTTATTTACTTATTTATGCAGGGCCAGGGATTGAACTGAGGCCCTTGCACTTGCAAGGCAGGTAATGTCACCACTGAGCTATATCTCTGGCTAACTGGTGGACTTAAAGAGATGTGATAAAGGCACTTCAAGTGAGTTCCAATAGGAGGAAGGCTCAAAGTCTCTGCAGGCCCCTGCAAACCTTTCCTGGTACTGTAAAACGAGTGGCAGGTAGACAGGAGAAGTGGTTCAGGCGTCCGGCAGGGGAAAGAGGAAAGTAGGCTGAGAAATGAAAACAGACATTAGGGCTTCAGATGACAAGCCCAGGAACAGACTGCTTAGTTATTTCCTGAGTGACTGCCAGAGTTTGGCTGCTATCAACCCCAATTCACTTTCAGTTGTGGCACCAGGAGAAGCAGCAGGGATGAGATGGACTTTGTGCACCCTTACATGTGCTGGGAAGACATGTGCTTATGACACCAGGGTGTCACAAGCAGCTCAACTAGCTCAAGTACCTGCAGGGACCTCTATAGTTTTGTTCAATAAAAGTTCAAATTAATAGATATGAGGAGGAGACGACACAGGGAGTAAGAGGAAAATCACAAAGACAATGAAGATAGGATTTACTAATAACAGTTGGAAAGTTAAAATGTGTGTGTGGGTGCTAACAGTGCTAACAATACCCTACTCAAATGGAACGGCCCTTGGACCAGACAGCTAGAAAATATGCTGTCCAGACTACATGCAAATTAAATGTGAGAAACGTATTTGTAAAAATTCTTCAGCTTTAGGACCAAAATCAATGTAAGTTTAAAAAATAAAAAAGTGATAATGTTATCATTACTAAGGAAAACAGAAGAATTTCTAGGGTTAAGGTAATTACTGTTCAAAGTTCTGACCTCAGACCTGCTGACATACAAATTCACCTAAGCAAATGAACTCCCATAGGCAGTTCTCCAAAGCACCTCAAAACTTTTCCTCTAAAGCAGCCCTAAGAGCAAGGGCATATGTACAACTGAGGACTAGGTGTGCAGCTATAAGTAGCTTGCTAAAAGTAAAAAATTTCCTGTTTTAGCTTATAAAGTGATATACTTAAAATTTTTCCTTAATAAAATGAGCAAAAGTGTGCAAGTTGTCTCCTTTGGCATTGAGAGCTCTGGCCTGTTAATTGCAGGCACCCAAGACTCTTTAGGAATAACAAGAGTGTCTGCCTTCACTTCTCTGACCATTTTGCTATTTTTCAACTATAAAAAGATCCCTGGGGTACTTGGACAAAGATCTGTCTTTACAGCTACACAGGACTCCTAATTTCTCTTACTCCTGGCACATGCTAGTGGAAGGCTGAATAAAGTAGCAGTGATGGAGCTTTTACACATACATAGCTAATCTAGCATTATTACTGTTTTGCCTGTGGAATTAGAAAGCCTGAACAGAACTATGTTTCTATACAATATTTTCTATAAGCAGGAATCCATATTTTTTTTTTTTTTTGAGACAGGGTCTTGCTTTGTAGTTCAGGCTGGCACTGAGCTCACTATGTAGCCCAGGCAAGCCTGGAACTCAGCAATCCTCCTGTCTCTGCCTCCCAAGTGCTGGGATTACAGGCGTGAGCTACCACGCCCGGCACTGTGGTATGTGGTATTGATGGCTGGTGGGTGTGAGTCTCCACGCCCAGCATTGTATGTGGTTTCCGGGGATCGAACTCAGGACCTTGTGCTTGCAAGGCAGGTGCTGGAACCACTGAGCTAAATCTCCGGCCCAGGAATCCATATTTTAGTCAAAGAAAAAAAATGTATCTTAAGAGAACAGTTTCACAGAAGAAGGTAAGAACTTGCGGTTTGAATGGGCTAGTCCCATTTTATCCAGGTTTGGGAACAGTACCCCACCCTCCAGATTTTCTGTAGTGTATTTTAGTTCCAGTATTTTTAAGAACTCATAAATCCTCAGGACCAATATCCTTTCCAGTTCTCTAATGCTCTCTCTGAACTTCTCATGCCAAACTTGTTTAGAAAAGAATTACTCTACTATGCTTAAGAACTTACTAAGATTCATTAGTAGGAGTCAACTAATGGAAACCAATGTATTTTTTAGAGTTTAGGTTTTATAACACTTTAACTAAAATAATAGAAAATGATTTCCCTATTTTATCCATTCTATAAACTCAAAATTATACCCATTGGCTTTACTTTCAGTAAGAAATACCTATTACAGATATTTAACAAAGTGGGCATTTCTTTGTAAGGATCCTTGATGTGTTTGGCTTACATGAACCAGTGTTTGTCCTTCAGCTCTGGAACTCCTCACCAAGTGGTTATTGGTTGATCCTATGAAAGAATGCTGCTGTCTATTATCTGTCTTGCTCACGTTCTGGTTGTTGTGGAAACTTCCTGCTTCCTGATAGCCACTGTCAGAATAAGAATTCATTTGCGTTGAACTTCTTGAGTTACCCAATGATCCTGGAGGAATGAACCCAGTAGGAAATATCTTTATTATACACTTCTGATGTTCACGTTTAAAATTAAAGTACAAAAAGCAAATATAATACTTAAAAAGGAATACAACAGACCCTCACTTTCATGGAGAGATGTCTGCTCTGGTGAGTAGAGGGCTCCTTGTTCTGGCTCTGCCCTGATGAGATAGTTGTTGGGATGGACAGTGTCAGAAACTCTAGGTTTGCCTACACCAGTACTTGGCACATCTGTAAATAAGTAAGTTCAATCAGATTATAATTATTACATGAAATCATATTTTGAAGTGCTCAGATATTTGTCAATATCCTCTTAATCATGAATATGTATTAGGCTATTTTCACCTTAAATAGCTAATAGTTTGATTTATGTCTAGGAATATGTTTCACTCAGTTTATCATTAGATTTTGCTGAATTTTGTAAATGTTGATGCCTTGATTACATGACCCAAATTAACTTATGCATTAGATCAAAATGTACAAATGGATCTTGTTTTCCCTTGGAAAACTCATCTCTCAGGCATCTTCCCCAAGACGATTTTGAGACAGAATGGAACAATGACCAAGTATAGCAGTATCTCAATTCATGAATGGTTTTGTTAGCAAACAAATTTAGTTCACAAACAAAAGGATTTGGCAATAATTTGTTTTTGTTCACAAACTCTGCATTGGTTGACAAACATGACCACAGCCATCCTTCCTACATAAGAACACACATGGCCATCTTTTCCAAAATTACACAACAAACTAAATTCATGAACTGAGGCATCAGTGTGTTTAATACAGCCAAGTAACCTGATCACAGATTCCTTTAACCAAACCCATCTTGTCCACATAGTATTTTCAACTGTGTATCATTCCCCATCTTGTACTTGAAACCCAAACCAAACCAAACTAAACCAAACCAAAAAAAAAAAAAAAAAAAAAGGAAAGAAAGAAAAACAATTTATTTCCTCCCTCATTCTAACTCAAGATTTTTAATCCTATATATTCAGGTGCTCTAGATCAAGTTGCCCTTTCCCAGTTCTTCTCAACTGTCTTCTTTACTCACTTTAAAAATATCTTCTCATGAATATAAGTCTTTCTTTCCTTAAATTTAACCTTTATGGTGTTAACGTTTTTCCAAGAATGCTGGTTTATTCTCACTTCAAAGATTTTAAATTAATCTACATCACATACTTAGCTTAATATACAACAGCAAGGATTTCAGGATCTTCATAGCTTTTCTACATGGCTCTACTTCTGTAGGGTTGTATTACTTGTCATCCTGTAGGAATGTAGTATGAGGAAAAGGTTCATGTGTGTGTGTGTGTGTGTGTGTGTGTGTGCCTGCACATGCAGTATGCATGGTTGTAATGTTTGGGAGAAAGGGGTACAGGAAAAATATCCTAAAGGAACTAACATCTAAGCCAGTTCTTCTTTTAGTATAGGACTTATATAGCCTTTCTCTGTTTGGAATACGGGCCTAAGGAGGACGGAGTTTTGTCTACTGTAATAACTTCAGTGCTTAGGGTGGCACATTATACTCAGGAGATGCTCAGTAAATATTTGTTGAACAAACACATTTCTGGTAACAATAGCAGCTTCCTTTCATTTGGCACTGATTCATGCTTTGTATGTGCTGTACCTTTATCTTATTGTGTTCAATATAGTTTGGGTATGTGAACAAAGTTTAAGTTTTAGGCACTGCTTATCCAATTGATTTAGAAGGTGAATATAAGATTTCAGGGAGATCTGGGAAATTCTAGTACATTCTAAATCTTTAACTTAATGTCACCTTGACTCTGAGGTTTTATTTTTGGCTTCTAGAAAGGCAGACTGACATTCTCAGTACAGGTTTTTAACAATCTTGCTCCTGATACATTCTCTGACAGTGCGCTTCGAGGTGGCTGAGTTTTGTGACAGCTGTGATTTCTCGTCTGGCAAAGATTACAGACACTAGGTGGTTTTCCTGGTATAAGCTGAAGGATGATCTGAGTCACTGACAGGCTGATGGTACTAGAAAGTGATCTGCTGCATTTGTAAATTTTCTATTACAATTTGCAGAGTTCTACACATCTGTAGCAATTCTTGAGGAGTTCTGGAGAGTTGGAACAGCTGGAATAGCTGTGGTGCAGCTGTGCAGTGCAACTGTCTTCCTTTGTGCAGGAAGGGAACATGGGAAAAGCAACATGAAAATAGTAGCAAGTTATAGAGAGTGTGAAAACTTCCAGTCTTCACGGGCAAAAGTGCACTACCGTTAAAAGAAAAGGATGCTCGGGGCTAGAGATTTAGCTCAGTGGTTCTGGTGCCTGCCTCGCAAGCACAAGGCCCTGAGTTTGATCCCAGTATCCACATACAATCTTGGGCATGGTGACTCACGCCCACCAGCCATCAATACCACATACCACAGTGCTGGGCATGGTGGCTCAAGCCTGTAATCCCAGCACGCGGGAGGCAGAGGCAGGAGGATTGCAGAGTTCCAGGCTTGCCTGGGCTACATAGTGAGCTGAGGGCCAGCCTGAACTACAAAGTGAGACC
>PVIC010048094.1:0-13620 GCA_004025085.1 Thryonomys swinderianus | reverse complement strand
AAAAAAAAAAAAAAAAAAAAAAAAAAAAAAAAAAAAAAAAAAAAAAAAAAAAAAAAAAAAAAAAAAAAAAAAAAAAAAAAAAAAAAAAAAAAAAAAAAAAAAAAAAAAAAAAAAAAAAAAAAAAAAAAAAAAAGAGAATAGTAGTTGGCTATTTGTAGAACTTTTAAAAATTGTTTTTAAAATTATTGTGAGCTCATACCTGTTACTATGTATTCATAATGTAATCATAACAAAACAAAGCTTCACCAGGAAATGTATAATGGAGAAACTGCAGGCTAAATTAGATCTAAACTATAGACTTCAAGGAATTTCATAGCTTCATTAGTTAGAGAATTTTCCTTGTTATCATCTTTAGTTGGAAAGTTTCCAAAATAAATTAGTTTTCACTCAGGTTTAATTAGTAGAATATAGTGAAAATAATTTCATTGTTCTTGGATATGTGACATTCAGTGAGTTATATTTATTATTTATATTTGGTCATTTATTTATTCCTACAAAAAGCAAATATATCTCAACTATTAACTGGATTCCTGATACTATAAAATAAATAAGACTGAAACAGTAAACACGTTAACTACAGATACTGATATTTAACTTAAACTTTCAGCAAGTAGCTTAAGATATATGTACCAAGGACTATGTGATGAAACAGAATGCCAGAAGAACTTGTGGGAAAGAAACTACATCCAAAGTTTGATGATCAGAGAAGACTTCCTAACAGATGTCTGAAATTAGGCAATAATTAACTATGCATAGCAAGAGATATGAAAAAATATTCCTGATGGAAATAACAGTGGAAATCTCAGGAAGAATATGTGTACATATGTGAATGTGTGTGTGTGTGTGTGTGTGTGAGAGAGAGAGAGAGAGAGAGAGAGAGAGAGAGAGGAAGAGGGAGAGGGAGAAAGTGAGAGGGCCAGAGAAAGAGACAGACAGAGGCAGAGAGAGACAGAGTTTTTATGTGGACCTGAAAATTGAGAAGTACCAGGCTAGTATAGGGTATTATAAACTATGTCAAAGAATTTAGGCATGACATTAGGCAAGATGAAACTTTTTCAAAAGGTGTGTACAGGGGAGTGATGTAATTAAGTTTGTGTGTAATATTCCTCTTGTACATTTACATGTGAGAACAAATTTGGACATATTAAGGAATATACCCAAGGAAATAGATTGTAAAATTTAAAAAATTGATTTCATGTTATTTTAATGACTTCTTTCTCCTCTCTGCACCCAAATCTAAAATTATAGTGTCAAAGAGGCTATCTTTCCTCCATTGAGGATGTTTGGCTCCTTTGTCAAAGATGGGCTGGCTTAGTGTATCTGGCATTGTTTCTGGATCTTCTAATCTATTCCACTGATCCTCAGGTCTGTTTCTTTTCCAGTACCATGCCATTTTTAATCACAGTGGCTTTGTAGTAAATTTTCCAGTTGGGGAAAGTGATACCCCCTGCTATTCCCCTGATGGGGATATACACAAAAGAATTACAAGATTCGAATGTATCACAGTGACATATGTGCACCCATGTTGATAGCAGCGCAGCTTGTGATAGCTAAATCTTGGAAACAACCCAAATGCCCATCAACACTAGATTGGATAAAGAAGATGTGTTTTTAATGGAGTACTACTCTGCCATAAAGGATGAGATTGAATCATTTATACTATCTTCAGGACATACTCATAAGTGAAATAAATAGGTCACAGATGTGTAAATATTTTCTATGGTATGAGAAACTGAAGTTATAAATGTGTTCTAAAATGCATGATTGATTTTGTGAAATAGTAAATATTCAAAGGGTAATGGGGTTTAGGGGTAAATAATGAAGAATGAAAAAACTTGATGGTAAAAAAGGAAACAATGGTTGTGTATATAGGGGTGGGAGGTAGAATGGGTAGGGGAGGGGGAAAAATGAAAATTAAATAGTGTCATATACTGGTACAAATTCTCAATGTGGAGTGTAATTGTGTTGTGTATATATAATGTACCAATGAAATGTACTAATAAAAAGAAAAAAGATTAAAATTAGAGTGTCATATTAATTTGAGAAAGAGATGAACTGTTTTTTGTCATTTGGAAATGTCATTTGTCATTGGAAAGTGAAAAACTATAAGTAAGTTAAGGGAAAAATTCTTCTCAAAATTGAGATTTATGTGGCTCTTATAAATATATGAAAATGGAATAATAAACAGTGTCAGAAAATAAATCTCCATTTCTAGAATATTTTGCAGAGACCATTGACAAATGGGTGCTGTAAGAAAGATGACTATATTGCTAAATAGACTAGTGATGTTGCAGTTTCTTATGCTTCTCTGCTCTCAACTTTGTTGAGCTATAGCTAACCAAGTCTCTAATAGTATCCTTAGGTTTCTGCAATGTCTAAACTTTTAAAGTCATTCCAACTCTTGACTCTTCCTTCCTAGATATAAAAGAAAAATTTTTGAATGTCAGGACTCTATATATTTCTTACTATAAGACATGGAATGAAATGAGTTTGGAAATCAATCATTAATCTGCTCCCCTGCATTTTTATATACCCTGGTTCCTGAAGCAAGATTAGTTTCATGCCTACAGGTACTTACATCTTCTGAAATTTTTCTGTTTCATTTTGAAAACATCTTAGATAAATAATATGAGCAATATTACCAGAGGCATGATTCTGGACAGGACATTTTCAGAGACTACATTATATACATTTGGACATGGCCATGCTCATCCGATGAACTGTTTTTACAGGAAGCCACTTTCTTTACATCTTTTGTCCATCCAAATGAATTCACCCACAAACAAATGAACAAAAAAAGTGGATACCCATGGCTGATATGACAGACAAATGTGGAATATATGTTGACCCAAAAAGGAAGATGCTGGGAGCAGCAGCATAGACCCCTCTGAATTATGACATGAAGGACTTTAAGTCATATTTTTATTTTTTTTAATTTTTATTTTATTTTTTTGCAGTACTGGGGATTGAATTTGGGTCATTTTTAACAAAAACAACTCAAAATAGATACAACATATCAGGGGAATTAATTGTTCACCTCTCTGTTAAGTCTAGGGTTAGCAAGGCTTTACATAGAGATGGATCAGTGACTAATAGTTCAGAAACTGTTGATGCATCCAGGAGAAGCTGAGACCAAGGAGGCCCTAGTGAATCAGGCCTGGCTGAAAAAGAATCTGTGCAGAGAGGTTGGGACCCTGCAGAATGGATGAGAGATCCACTGATCCTCAATTGGGATCTACTGCCTGACTCCCACTCCTTCCTACCCACAAACTGACAATAATGTGTTTCATGACCTTGAAAACCCAAATCAAAACCCAACAAACTAATTTGGGCTTTGTTTGACTTTTGCCATTGTAAAATGACATTCAGAATGGGTTAAAATATACTAGATCACAGTCATAATTTAATATTATTCCGTACAACTTTGTCACTTCTTCGGCACATTCAAAGCTACTGAAACTTGAGGAGATAGCCAATCCCTAGGCCCAGTTGCAATACTCACCAGAATCCATAGCCAGAGAGCAAATAGGACCCATCCTTGTTTCTATATCATTTCTTTAGCAGGGGATGGCAAGTTCACATTTATTTCCTAGAATTCTTTACAATATGCTGGAAAACATTCTCTACTATGGTGTAACTCAATTATATACTATAATGGGCAAAACACCTGTTTGCTTTGCCTGTTCAGAGGTTCCAGTGTAAATCTCATGGGAATGTAAAACTCTGAGGGCAGGACATGGTCTGAGTCATGAGCCATACTAACTCATCTCCACCGTGGAGCTTCACAGGTGATATTTACTCACCAAGCTGTCAATACTAAATATGAACCAAGGCTTCCTATTGTGTCTTCTGGTGAGGCAAAGGATGATACTAGAAGTGTAATAGCTGTTAATCTTGACCAATAAATGTTTCTGGTTTCTTCTTTGCCACATGCAGATTTTGCATATCTGTGGCCCTCTTAGTTTAGGCATGGTTCTGTGAGTCACTTTTGCTAGCGAATCGTGAATGACATGATTTGAGTCACTCTTGAGTTGACACCAAGGGTCATATTTGTTCACTCTGGTGATGAGCAGTGTTCTAGTTAGTGACTACCCTGCTAGCCACATTATCAAGAGGAGAAAACAGAGAAACAAACCCTCATCCTACTTTTGAAGGTGATTAATGACAAGAGTATATAGTTTGTGTTAGCATAATCCAAGAAAAGCTCAGCCTACCCAGACCAATACAAAGGCTGTTCCTAAATGTTATCTGAGAAAAGCAAGGAAGAAGAAATCCCTGTCATAAAGGACAACCAACAATATGGGAAAAATCTTTACTAGCTGTTTCTCAGACAAAGTGATGCTATCTAGAATATATAGAGCTTAAAAATATCAGCACCCAAATTTAAAGTCCCATCTCATAAAAGGCATCTGAAATGAGTAGACACTTTTCAGGAAGTAGTAAAAACAGTCAAGAAGCATATGAAGAAATGCCTGACATCACTGGTCATTCAAGAGATGCAGATGAAAATGACACTGAGAATTCATCTCACTCCACAAAGAATGGCTGCTATTGTTAAATTAACCAGCAATAAGTGCTGGCAAGGCTGCAGGGAGGAAGGAACCCTTCTCCACTTTTGGAGGGAATGTAGAATGGTGCAGACAATGTGGAGGTCAGTGTGGAAACTCCTCATAAAACTAGGATTAAAGGTCCCATTTGACCCTGCTATCCCTCTGCTAGGAATATATTCAAAAGAATTAAAAGAAACATAGCACAGCAACATATGTGCACCCTTGTTCATAGCAGGTTAGTTTGTCATAGCAAATCTTGGAAACAACCCAAATGCCCATCATCTGGAGACTGGATAAAGAAAATTTTAAAAATAAAAATAAAATGGAGTTTTACTCTGTCATTAATAAAGATAAGTTTGAGTCATTTAAATTCAAATGGATCTACTTTGAGGACATATTCATAAGTGAAACAAATAGGTCACACATGTGTAAATACCATATCTTTTCTCTGGTATGAGAATCTGAGCACGTAAATGAGTTCTAGAATGTATGATAGATATTATGAAATAGAAAATATTCAAAGGGAAAGAGTAGAAGTAAGCAGTGAGGAGGAAGAAAAAATGTGATGTTTAAAAAAAAGGAGGCATATGCATACAGTTGGTGAGGGTTGTAGGCTGGGTAAGGGAATGAATAAAAATGAGAATTAACTCTTGTCATATACTAGAACAAATTCTCAATGTTGGTTGTGATCGTGATGTGTATATAAAATGTACCAAGAAAGAATTCAATTTTTTAAAAAAGAAAAGCAAGGAAGACTTTGATATGGATTCCTAAAATCCTCTAAAGTCATGACTCTGTTAGCCATGTGCCGTATTTTAAGAAATATTGTTTCAATGGGAAGACATAACTTGAATAGTTCAATATAGGCTCTGTAGTAGGCCATTAGATCAACTACTAGTGGCAAAGTATTGTTTTTGTTTTGTCAAAGTTTTTAATACCTCTTTGTACATATAGAGCTATTCTATAATTTTCTTTACTGAACATTCTCCAGCTCCACTTTCTTCGAATAAAAAAGAGGTACATGCCTATTCTAACAACCATATGGTTATCCTATCCTTTGTTCTGTCATAGCAATTTTCATACTCTGAATAACTCACCTATTTAAGTGTCTCGGTGCCTGAAATGCTGAGAGGTCCTTGATGGTACAATGTACAAGTGTTTTGATTGATTTCTACAATATTGATCTGGATAGAATTTAAAGTGACTTGTAAGTGTGAATATATAAAAGATAACAGAAACCCAAAGTGGTAGTACACCGAAGGAGAAAGAAAATGAAAACGTAAAACACTGCCAGAAATGGAACCTAAAATGCAAACCAGGATCTAAAAATGCCAGATTTGTTTCATTCTTCATTTCAACCCTCATCGATCTGTTACAGTTGCCAGAAGAGAGATGTTGGGACAGATTTTTGATATCACATTCCACTGGCCACAGCCAGTGACTGATTAGCAGGATTTGCACTGGGAGTCAGAAGGGTGAATGGATGATATGCAGTTTGCTATTGGTGAGCTACACATTTGCTTATAAAAGGGCATGAAAATTGTGCCTAACCTTCTGGTAATAAAGGAAATTGGTCTGCTGTACAATCTGCAAAGTCCACAGTATGAAATTACATGTATTATTTAGAAGAAAGCACATTTTTTTTGAGACAACATCTCACTATATAGTTCAAGCTATCCTTAAATTCACTGTAGCCCAGACTGGCCTTGAACTCAAGGTGATCCTTCTGCCTCAGTCTCCCCAGTGCCGGGACTACAGGCGTGTGACTCCAGGCTTGGCAGAAAGCTCAGTTTTGCTTGGTTGTCAATGTGATGTGATTTTTTTTCTCAGAATGATCATAAAGTAGATTTTATCATAGACAATCTGTGTTTAAAATATATATTGACAAGGTTTATAATGTCATTTTCTATGATGATTCTAGATAATCAACTGGGGAATTATAGCTGGTACAATTCACTAAAATTAATACTGGGAATAAGCAATGTGACATACTGTACAAGGGTCATTCTTCCCTCCTCTAGGTTAATTAGAAAAATATGCAAAGAATTATACAAAGTGAGTTACATCAGCTTTTCATGAAAACTTTCTTGAGAGTAATTTTGATAATCATCTTTTGATGTATTAAATATTAAGCTTAATATTTTAATACAACAAGCTTAACAATGTATTAGTAACAAAAAATGGGTGCCTGCAGTTCAGCTATTCTTTATGGACAGGCAATTATGGAAAACAGCAATAGTAAATTGTATTAGACTCTTTAGAGAAACAGAATCAGTGAAATAGGTAGACAGACAGATAATAGGAGTTGTTTCATGCAGTTTTGTAGTGATGAGGGTGAAAACATAATCACACTCTGACATTTGCAAGTTGTGGATGTAAAAAGCCAGAGGTGTAATTTGGTCCCAGCACAAATGTCTGAAATCTAGTGGGCCAATTGTATAGGTCCTGAAATTCAAAATATGAAGAGCAAAGAGCTCCAATGTTCAAGAGAAGGAGATGACGGTCTCAGCTCAATCAAGGGGAGAGGATTCACCTTTCTTCAACCTTTTTTCTTTACTCAGTCTCCCCCTGAATATTATGATACCAATCTACACTTAAGAGGAATATCTGCTACACTTAATTTGCTATTTAAAATGCTAAACGCTTTGGGAAACTTCTTCCCGGACACACCCAGAAATTTTGTTTGTTTGTTTTGTTTTTTTTGGGGGGGGGTTGAGACAGGGTCTCACTTTGTAGTTCAGGCTGGCTCTGAGCTCACTATGTAGCCCAGGCAAGCCTTGAACTCAGCAATCCTCCTGTCTCTGCCTCCCGAGTGCTGGGATTACAGGCGTGAGCCACCACGCCCGACACTCACCCAGAAATTTTATCAAATATCTGAACATCCCCTCACTCTGCCAAGTAGACACAAAACATTAATCGTCATATAACTAAACATTATAATAAATATTATAATATCTGACATATGTTGAAAATTTTCTATGAACAATATATTTTGTTCAGCTCCTTACATTGTATTTCATTTCTTTTTACAAAAAAAATCTAAATGATTAAATTTTTTAATAGAAATGAAGGCTGCAGATAGTAAGAAATTTGTACACACTCTAATGAACAAAGTAGGGTCAAAAACATAGTTTCCAACATTTGAGTTAGAAGAGTCCATAATCTTAGCACGATAATATAATATTGTAAATATGTTTCAGAACACTGAGGTAGAAGTACGATTGTAACTATCTTGAGAAATGCTAGTTGCCTAGCAGTTCAGAATTATTTTAAAAGCTACTCATCGCAGCTCCAGTGCGGCATGAGCTGGCTTTGCTGTTCCATTACCATATTCCCAGTACCCAACATAAGGAAGCACTAAAACACAGAATGGCAATTAATTGATTTCTGAGGGAGCAAATAAATGAAGCAGTTAAAGAACACGAAGTTCTGAGATCCATTCTTGCCCAAATCGATTCATCTGGATGCATATTTTTGAGTGATGACATATTAACTCTGTATTATAGCTGCTCAGTTTCAAAGATATTTTCCTGTAGAGTTGATGTATTCATTTCTACTAGTTTCAACACTGTTGTGTAAATATGCTATTTTTGCATAAATATTGCAGGCAAATAAATCTGTCTCTCCTGAATTATAAAGAGGTTAGTTAAGAGCAAGGGAATTCCACCCAAGGGACATTTTTATGAATAAACTTCAGACGAACTTTTCTTTTTACTTGACTTTACAACACACCCAGAATTAATGCCATTATCAGAAAGTTTTTAAAAACATTCAGCTTGTATGAGCAATTCAACATGGTAAATAAACCCAGTTTTCCTTGCTCTAGTAAAGATTCTAAAATAAAGAGAACCTATTTTATTTCAAATGAACTCATTGGTGAGTAATTACTTAAAAGTACTTGGACTCAATCAAAGATGAAAAATCAATGATGGGCCTGAAATCTAGCTCAGTGGTTCTGGCGCCTGCCTCGCAAGCGCAAGGTCCTGAGTTTGATCCCGGTAACCACATAGAATGCTGGGCGTGGTGACTCACGCCCACCAGCAATCAACAACACATACCACAGTGCCGGGCATGGTGGCTCACGCCTGTCATCCCAGCACTCGGGAGGCAGAGACAGGAGGATTGCTGAGTTCGAGGCTTGCCTGGGCTACCTAGTGAGCTCAGAGCCAGCCTGAAATACAAAGTGAGACCCTGTCTCAAAAAAAAAAAAATCAATGAAATAATGCTGACAGACCACCTCAGATCTCTGGTGGAAACCAGCTGCCCCAGCTCTGACCTAATGTGTCATATTCAATGACAGAACCTGGCTTTTCCACAGCACAGATTGACCCAGGGTAACAGTTTCTATTTTAGCATGTTTTATTCAAATTTCTAAATAATATTTTAATTGTCATATATATTTTGCCACTTCCTTATTTAGTTCCTCTTCCATCTTGCTAGCAGTACTCTAGATCCCCCGGCCTCGTGGATGAATACAGTCGATTTCACTTCCAGTTCCATCATTTGGACTCAATGTTCTTAAGGTAACCAACATACTTTATCTTGTAATCACAATCATACACTCAGACACAGGAGCAAGGCCAAAACTGGGTCCCTCAAAGTCAATGACACTCTGGTACAGAAATTTACCTGATAGTGTGATTGTGAGCTGTATGCAAAAATGTACCAATAAAGAATTCAAGTGAAAAAAAAAATTGACCTAAGCCATTGTCTCTTCCCCAGATGGACTTAGGTAAAGAAGTATGGTCTTGCTGATAGTGGTCCTCATCTTCAGGTCATGTGGAAAGACATTTACAGGGAGAAGAGTTCGTTTTAAGAAAGTGTTGATTAGAGGACCAGAGATTTAGCTCAGTGGTTCCAGCGCCTGCCTTTCAAGCACAAGACCATGAGTTCCATCCCAGTAACCACATACAATGCTGGGTGTGGTGACTCACGCCCATTAGCAATCAATACCACATACCACAGTGCTGGGCATGGTGGCTCATACCTATAATCCTAGCACTTCAGAGGCAGAAGCAGGAGGATTGCAATGAGTCCAAGGCTTGCCTAGGCTACATAGTGAGCTCAGAGCCAGCCTGAACTACAAAGAGAGACCCTGTCTCAAAAAACAAAAAAAAAGTGTTGATTAGAAATGGGGAACCCGAAGAGAGAAGGGTAGGGGGACTTGAACATGTAGGAAGTCTCATCAAAGAACAGATTTTAAAAGAAAGTGAATCACATCATTTGAATCAGGCGTGAGCTATATATTTTAACCCCTAGAACCAACAGCAATTTAGGCCAGGTGTGTGCACATGGTCTGTGTCTATCTAGGAAAGTTAAGCCCCAAATTCCTACTTTCTGGGAATTGGTAAGTTTTACTTTAAATTCTCCTCTTTTGCATTAAAAAATTATTAGGAGATAGTACTTTAGCCCTGTTTATACTTGAATACAAAACTGAAATAATTCTATTTTAAATTGCATATTCACGATACAGCAATCTGTTGCTTTTTTCCTTAGTTTTTCTGACAATTCATTTAAAGCCTCATTAATATTCATTAGTATCTCAGAAATAGAACATCAGGGTTTTTAAAGAGTCAACTCTATTAAATTTTCCCCCAAGTTTTCCATCAAGTAAAGTGATGAAATGAGGCTTTTAAGGTCTTCTTCTTTTTATTCTGTGACCCCTTTGGAAAGATACTCAAAAAGCATAAAATGCGATTGTATTCACAAGTAGATAAATTAGCCCAACTGGATATGAGATGAGAGAGTTTAGGAAAGGAAGGCAGATAGGAACTACAGAAAAGTTGGCTGCCGCTGGCAGGACTTTACCAAAGTTATAGTTTTATCATTTGTTTGCACTTCCAAACTCAGATTAATTGAATTATATTTATGTACTGACTTTAGGTTTTGTATTAAGTGACAAAACAAAGATTTTCAAAACATAAAAGAAAGCCAAGACTATGTCTAGTGGAGTTAATTATTTTTATTTTTTAGACACTAATAAGCTATATAAAGTGGGGCATATCTAAGAATATAGGAACTAAAATAGTCACCAGTGCTGAAATACACATTATTTTAACCCCTAAAACCATCAGCAACTTGTATATGTACATATACCATATGTGTGTGTGTTAGTTTATTCTGAAAAAGCAAAAAGATGTTCTACCTACAAGTACCTACAGATACCCATTTTAACAATAGATAAAGCAGAACTTGAAACCTGGCTCCTGTATTTTGTATCTGTTTGACTTCTTTCCCATACTTCATGATCTATAAACTGCTAATGAAAGCAATCATTCCTACTTAGGACTGTGGTTTGAGTAAAATAGATCTACTTTTTCATGTATTTCCAAGAAACAGCATCTGCAAGGTTTGAGAGCCCCTTTCTTCCCAAAGAGAAACATAAAAAAAAAAAATGGGTCAAGTCTTACCTTCCGTATTTTCAAGTCATCTCACTATGTCTGCACGCAGTATTCAAAGCCTGTTTTCTCCTGAATGTATTCCAGGTTCTAGTCATCTACCCTCTGCTGCCACCTCTGGCCATTTTGTTGTCCTGCCTGATACAGGGGGTCAGATGCTTCTTTCTGAGATCCAAGAGTGCCTGGTCATCACTAGCTTCTTAGGACTGTTACACCTCTGCATTTGTGGTCACACATGTGTAAGGGAGTGGGAGGAAACATCCAGGAGTAGGAGCTTATTTTCTTGTATGCTCTTCTCTTTTCCCAACTTGGTTACACTATTCCAACTTAGTGATCCTGTTAACCACCCCTTTAAAATATTAATACTTGCCTGATGGTGTGTGGACAGGAGGCACTCAAGTGCTCAGGTAGATACCTCAGCTGTTGACCCTACAAAACCCATACCATGCAAAGTGTGCCTCCTTTTATTCCTAGAACCTCTGATCTTGTTGATTTCAGATTTGTGTGTGAACATAGTTGGTACCTAAAACTAACAGCATATGGAGATAGAGGAGTTTCGGCTGTTGATTCTTCCTCCCACCTGTGACTGTTCTATACAGAAGTTATTGTTTCAACCCTTACACTCTATCCTGGAGGATGACAGTGCATGGTTGCAGGTTGACTTCCAAGCTAGTGCGTCAAGCATTTCTTCAGTAGACTTTTACAGTTTTTATTGGCTTCAGTCATGTTCTGTGTCACAGTCACATTTCACTGACAGTGAACAATGGATACCTTGGTCCAGTGCAATACTGTTACTGAATCATACATTTTCAACTTCCACTCACCAATGAAAGTAATGGAAAAAAAGACAAAGTAAGCACACAGTGCTGGATCACCTTCATTTTTTTCTTTGGTTTTGGGAGATCCTACAAATAGCCATTGACAGAGCTGAGGAAGCGGCAGGAGCACAAAGTTGTGGGTTCCCTAGATGTCTGGGCTGCCTTCCCATGAAACTTTGCTTGTCCCTTCTAAACCTGCTCATTTTCAGTCTCCACCTTGCTGTGGATTGTGGATTAACCTGACCTCATACATGTATCTGACAGGACTGAATAATGTTCTAGTGTATTGGTCATATTACCTCATGATCAGAAATTCCATCTTTACCAGTGCTTATTCTCACACTAGCAGTAGAATTTTACTCAATATGCATATCAGTTTCTGCTGCACAGGGCCTGTCCTTCCTTGCTTTAGTGTCATTTGGCCTAGATTAGATTCATCCATTAGCTATTGCCTTAAAATTTATACACTTAGTTTCCAACTTTAATATCTTCCGTGTTGTATGCTGGATTATTAGGATCCAGCAGCAAGAATATCTGATTGCAGCCTGGATTGATCCACCCTTTTCTTGCTTTTGTTTTCATTCTTAGTTTACAGATCTCCATGCTGTCTTACATATAGGCCCAGGGGAGAATTGTCCAATTTGGTTAAGTATGCTACCCACACACCCAAGGAGACTCCAAACAAGTCCTTTCTTCTTCTTCTTCACAGTACAGTGGTCCCTCTTTGAACACAGAGAAAAAATGTCTCTATGCCATGAGGACCTAAACCCTAAATATCACAGATGTGGTTGGCACCTGTGCGAAGATGAGTATCAGTACCACACTGAGCAGCACTTTTTAACCAAGCCTTCAGAGTGCCAGTGATTTCTTGTTCTTCTAATCAAATCAACTTACTTTTATTGAAATCATGGATCAACACAGTAAAGTCTGATGCTAGAATTTTTCATGTTTCTTTGTTGTATTATGACATGAGGCAAGAAAACTATAGCTTTATAGAACATGATAATGATACATTGATGTCTAATGCATAGGAATATGGACTATACTTCTATTTTAATTGGTATACACAAGAACATTGGAGTAGTCAAGAATCATCAGCTATTTCCCATAATATCTAGCACAAAAGGCTAGAACCTTGTTGAGCATTTTCTATTAGTTTTCCAGAGCTAGCAACAAAAACAAAAAGAAAAACAAAACCCAACCAACAAAGCAAAACAAAAGTAAAAACCAGCTAATTTAAAGGAAGAGAGATGTATGACTTTACAGTTCTGATGTTTGAAGTCAGAATCCAAATGCCAGAGGGTAATGCTAGCTCTCTAAACTGTAGGAGAAAAAATGTCTCTATTCCTCTTGTCACGGTTTACCAGCAAACTGTGGTACTCTTTGCTGGAAGGAAGCAATTCAATTTCTGGGTCCATCGTTTCATATAATTCTCCTCTCATGTGCTTCCGTGTTCTTTCATGGCCACCTCCCTTTACATCTGTTTGTTTTCTTCTTATAAATTAAAAGTGACATGGTTTAAGGACCTACCTTATTTTAGGATGACTTTATTCCAATTTAACCAACTATGTTTGCAGTAATCCACTTGGCAAGTACAGTCATGTTTTAAGTACCAGAAGTTAGGATTGTGACCTAAATTCCTTCAAGACACACTTTGACTCATAGATATATGTTACACAGTTATCTTTCAGGATCACCCAGATTCTGTAGGGGCCATACTGGTAGTAATTTGAAAGAGAATTTACTTCTCTATACTGTGCATCCTTGAGAGTGGCTCTAATACCTTCCATCCCAGGCTATCAAGGATGTGCTATGATTTTTTCATTTATCATCTTAGCTAGAGGCAGTCATTTC
>PVIC010048093.1:0-13637 GCA_004025085.1 Thryonomys swinderianus | reverse complement strand
CCAAAAAAGAAAAAAAAAAAAAAAAAAAAGAGCTCCGTGAAAATGTGATTAATCATGCAGGTTTTATAAGTTCTGTGAGACAGGACCAATGCACTCATCCTATGGGCAAGTCAAATTTTATGTAGACATAGTAATTTTATTTTTTTAAAAATGTACAAATAGCCATTTTTGTGAAGAAAAGTGCCATGAGAAAACAGCGTTGCTATGGAAAAACTAGTGTTCTCTCCAAACTCTTGTTGGGACTTTGCGGATTGCAAATGTGGTATAATTTTTCAGACTATTTCAGGAAGAACAGCTATGCTTTAAACAATCTGAGTAAAACTTGTGCCAAATGATTTCAATGGTCATTAATGGGTTGTTAAGACATTTTCCAATCTACTTAGCATTTCATAAACCAACCAAACAGGCTTCTGGCTGGATTTTCTGGCATGCGTTCTTCAGGTGTCTCATGATTCATTCAAACCACAGAATAGATGAGTTTTTGTTTTTGTTTTTGCCTTTTAAAAAATTGCCATTATTTTGGTGTTTGTAAGGTTCAGCTATCCCCAACAACACTGAGACGGTACCACTTTTCTAGCGGTCATTCTCTGAATGCGCCATGAGGTTGGCTCTCATCCTAGCCTTTCATCTTTCTGCAGCCCTCCCAGGCCCATGCTCACCTGCACAGTGTCTTCCCGAGGAACACTGAACCCTGGCTCCATACCAGGCCAGAAAGGTCTGAAAAGGCCAACTCACTATTGTCCCCCATCTTCCAGGGCACATTTTTAGATCTGACCTCCATTATTCTTTTCGTTAAACAGCATCAGTGGAGCAAATGCGATGTGACTGTGATGTTTCTAATCTCACTTTGCAGATGAGATGTCCAAGGGTCAGAGCATTGGAAAAGAAAGGCAACACAGCAACTTTTTTGAGAGCATGGATTCTGGACTCAGCCAAGCCAATCGCTCCTCAGCCTCTTTGGCTAAGATCAAGTGTGAACTCAGCCAAGTGAAACTCTCACTCTTCTCTCCAGCTCAGTAAGCTTCAGCTTGTCACCCAAATTCCCTGCCTCAGTTTTCTCGACTATAAAATATGTATAATGTTAAGAATACACATTCCATCACGCGGCCATGGGGAAGAAATTGGGTCATACATACAAAGTACTATACAAAATGCTTTATATAAAAGTACTATACAAAATGTTTTATAATTGCTATGATTATCATGATCATTAAGAGACTCAGGCTTTCACTTAATTATTGCAATACTAGTGTATTTCTGTAGCAACAAAATACTCTCTGTCTCTCCGCAATAACAAATAGGCCCTAAAATCTCAGTGTCTTACTGCAAAGGATTTTTTTCACTCTGGTCATGATCTTTATCTCATTCCATGGAATGACAAATAACATGAATCCAACCCTCAAGTTCATCTAACTGAAATCAACAGATAAATAGAGACATTTTCTTCACATGCCCAGTAGGTTTGATTGCTTGAGAATTTTCAGCAATTCAGTCTTGGTTTGAGTGTCTTAGGCAATAGGGAATTCACTATCTAATTGGCAAACAATTCAACTGTTAGAGTATTGTGAGTTGTACAATGGCTCGCCTCACACTGAGCTAAAATCAGGATGGACACAAATTCCAACACTTTGTCCTAATTCTGATACTGACGGAACATGAGAAAACTGTAGCAACATTCCAAGAAAGACCTGATATTTTATGAAAGCCCTTGGAGCCTTTCTGTGGTTTTCTATCTTAATCATACTATCATTTTTCATATGGCAAGAACTTTAGAACCCTCCATGCCTACTCAGCAATCTCATTATAAGATAACTAACTTTTCAATCAGAGGCAAATACGTTGCTCACCCACTGAGATAGAATGCTGAATTAAGAAATTTAACATATATAGTGTTTAGGGATGTCATTTGTTACCCTGTTTGTATTCAACTACTGCAAAGTAATGAGATTCTTTCAGAAACAATGGAGAAGGAAAAAGACTGAACATATTACATAATAAACTATTTCTTCTTTAATATTATATGTAATTAATATTTTGGGACTGTCTCATTGCTAACACCATCAGAAGGACCAATTTTTCAGTGTTTGCTAGAACTCATGAAAAGCAGATGGAATAAAAAATATAACTTTTTCCAAGGTTTTCTTAACCTTTGAAGGTGAAGAGCTATAGGTCTTTGGATGAAGAACTGATTGTTTTTACCTTGAACATTAGAACATGAGAGTTTTCATGAGAATAACACCAGAGTTTTAATCTGGAAGATCCAACGATGCTGTAAGCCACAAGGAACCAAACAAGGAAGAGGAATGAAATGACTAATTAGTTTTAGGTAGAAGTTTCCTACAAAGGGTCTATACCAAACAGTACTTTGGATTTAGAGCCCTCTTTCCCAGGATACATTCTTTACCCATCCTCATTGCTAATCATAACGTGGGTCATCAAAGACCTTTTACACTTGTTTAGGCACCATTTCTTGGGCTGTCTGCATTTCCACCTTCTTCTGATCATTCAAGCTTGCCAGAAAAACATGTCATTTCTTCTTTTTTTACCAGTATATGAAACAATTCTCATTTTTTCCCATTCCCCTACACACCCTGCAACCGCACCCCCTATATACAGTTTGTTTTTTTAATTACCATCACATTTTTTCTTTCTCCACATTACTTATCCCTACACCCCATTTCCCTTTGAATATTTTCTATTTCACAATATCTATCATATATTCTAGAACTCATTTAAATCTTCAGTTTTTCATGCCAGAGAACAGATACAATATTTACACATTTGTGACCTATTTATTTCACTTATGAGTATGTCCTGAAGGTATGTCCATTTGAGTATAAATGACTTAAACTTATCATTCTTTATGGCAGAGCAATACTCCATTTTATAGAAAAAACCACACAGTCTCCAGTTGATAAGCATTTGGGATGTTTCTAAGATTTAACTGTCACAAACTGAACTGCTATGAACATGGGTTCGAGAGATGCAGATGAAAACAACACTGAGATTCTATCTCACTCCACAAAGATTGGCTGCTATCTTGAAATTAACCAGCAACAAATGTTGGTGAGGCTGTGAGGAGAAAGGAACTCTTCTCCACTACTGGTGGGAACACAGAGTAGTGCAACCACTGTGGAGATCAGTGTGGAGATTCCTCAGAAAAACTAGGATTAGAGGTCCTGTTTGACCCTGCTATTCCCCTGCTAGTTATATACATGAAAGAATGTGTCATTTCTTGAAGTTTGGTTTCCCTGGACACACATGTACATGCACACGTGCGCGCGCACATACACACACACACACACCAATAGTCTCAAATATATTATCTTATTTGTTGACCTTTTAAATTTCCCCTGTAATGTCTGTTTATTGTTAAGCTCCTTTTCTTTCTTGAGAAGGTAAGCCCTACACTAGCAAGGACCCTTTCTGTCTAATTCACCAATATGGCCCCAGGATGAAGAACATCACCTGGCATAGGATGGGTGCTCAGAATTGTTGGGTTAATGTCTTAAATTTTTGTCCTAGGAATCAGTCTGAAGTACAGGTTTGTGTTCAGGGAGCTTGAAGGGATGATCTTGAGAAAAACACATGTAAATGAGTGAGGACAGAACTGATAGTATAACAAGTTGAACTAGAGATCAGTGTTGAGTTTGGACGGCTCTTCCAAGATGTTTCCATGCAGACCCACAGTGGTCAGCCTTCTGTTTGTGCAGGTGAGTCACTCACTGCAAGGGAGGTGCCCTGGGGAGCAAGTGATTTGAGGCAAGGCAGCTCCCTTCAGCCAGGGCAAATCCTCCTGAGAAAAGGCGGGGGCCACAGATTTAGCTCAGTGGTTCTGGCACTTGCCTTGCAAGCACAAGTTCCTGAGTTCGATCCTGGTAAGCACATATAACAATGCTGGGTGTGGTGACTCATGCCCATCAGCCATCAGTACCACATACCACAGTGCTGGGCGTGGTGGCTCATGCCTATAATCCCAGCACTCGGGAGGCAGAGACAGGAGGATTGCTGAGTTCAAGGCTTGCCTGGGCTACATAGTGAGTTGAGGGCCAGCCTAAACTACAAAGCGAGACCCTGTCTCAAAAAAAAAAAAAAAAAAAAAAAACTCAGCTGTGGACCCTCAGTAGCCACCTCGCACAGCAGCTGGACAAGTTCAGAGCCTTGAAGGAGGAAGCTGTGAAGCCTGTCATACAAAAAAGGGATGAACAATAAACTAACGAGTCTTTCCTACTTAAGTTTATGTTAAAGCATCATTAACTTTCTTTGGCCACATGAAAGCTGTATTAACTCTACCCCTGTGCTCCTTTTTTATGCATTTTAACAGTGTTGTTTATAAAATGCATGCACAGTGACATAACCTTAAAATTATTTCAATGCTAGTTGTTTTAACTGTTTCAAATCATTCTAACTCATTTGTTACCTTGCCTCTTTGAAAGGAAAAAAACTTTTTCAAGAAGTTTGTGATAAATATTTTCATTATGATTTTGAAGTCAAGAAATTAGTCTAAGATTTTATCTCCATCAACAGAGAAAGCCCTCTATATAGTAATCACTTCCTTAGGTTTTATTCCTGGCTATTTTCCTGCATGAAGCCATGATGAAAATGCATGGTAGGATTCTAGTTCCTCTGCTTCCTCTTCGAGTCTGCAATGTGAATTTTTTTCCAGGTATGTGAAATGGTTTAAAGTGGTAATCATAATACTGATCGGGGCAAGTCCACCCCTGAGAAGTACAGCAAATATACAGGTGACAATATAGCAGTCATTTTACTAGAAAGGTCCAGGTTGTAGGGAGTAGAGATAAGTAAATAGTTTGATCCCATGTTTGGATTTGTTTCATGCATACATTTGATATGTTAATGGAGAAATATATGATTAATGTGACTCAACGGAATAGTTATTCTTTAAAAGTTCTTTTAAACATACCAATGTACATAGAGAAACTAGAAATTCAAGGGCTATTTTCATACTCCGTTTGGGAAATAAGCCTCACCACTCTGCAACATGCCCAGTGCCTTCTCCCATTCCCCAAACAGCTGCAGGGTTAGGTTCTGCCTGAACTGAGACTGAGTCACTCATGTGTGGGATCAGGAAGGTAAGAGTCATGTCAGTGAGTCACCAGCAAATAGGAAGAGAGCAGTCCTTAGTAATTTCCTCCATGTGATATGTTGATGTTTTCCTCAAGCATCAAGAAACAGTAGAACACTAACTGTAAAGCTGCCACCTTAAAAATGACTGGGAAGGATGTAACTTACGTCATGAATAGCAGAGACAAGTGGGAAGAAAAGAAGTAACTTACTCGTGCCACACAGAATGTGTTTCTGCCAAGTTCATTTTTAATCCATGGGCTGACAAGCAAGAGAGCTGACCTGGATTTCAACACCGCTCCTTAACATCCTTAGCCTTTGTTTGCATCCCAGACAGTGACAAACTTTATCATGTGTCTCAGTTCATCCATCACTATGGCTGAAGACTCTGAATTATCTTTTATCTGTAAGGGCCGTTTGCTACATTAAGAGACAGATAAGTAGGAAAGAAAATGTGAAGTAGGAAGAAGGAAAAAATTTGATAAGAGTTTCATGAAAGAAATTTGGAAATGGGAAGCACTGGAAATGTTACAAATCCCTTTTCTTTTCTTTTTTTTTGTATCTTTTTATTAGTGTGCTTTGGTTGTACAAATAAATGTGTTTCACCTTGGCTGATTCTTACACACATATAACATATTTTCCTACTCACCTTCTAGGCTCCCCTTCCCCTTTTTAATACATCACGAACTACGGAAAGAACAACTAAAGTATGGAAAAGAATTGGCCCAATTTTGCTTATCCTCATCCAAGGACATATTAGAACCTTCATAGGATAATTTAAAAGTGAACATGTTGAAGACATCGGCGGAACCCAACTTCTGATCCGTCTGTGGTCCTGGATTGAATGGTCTTGAAGTTTCACTTTATTTATTGAACAAATGTTTAAGCTTTCCGTTTGGCTGAACATACTTTCAAGGCTTGACAAGAAAGATGGAGAACAACATAAAATGATCTCCAGAGTTTAGAAAGAAACCAAAGCATTTATACTTTTAGAGGAAGTCCCACAACATCGTCTCTATATACATAAATGTTGACAGTATTTTCATTACTGTCAGAAAAGAATAAAACCCGGAGTTCTTACTGTGATCTTCAAGGTAGTTTGTGAGCTCACTGTCTTTCTCTTTACCAACTCCCCTCTTGCTCATTCTGCCTCAGTCACTGTCCCTTTCTTTCAAATACTCCAACTCTGTAGTCATCTCAAAGCCTTCCTATACAGTGGTCCCTCTCCCTCTTCTTCAGATCTTTGAAAGACCACGTTGTCTCCTAACTTAGGTCTCGGTTTAAACAACATTTCCCAAGGGGCCTCTACTGTCCATCTTCTCTAAGGTCCAGTGTTCCAGCCACTTCTCTATTTTATTTTCTCCAAAACTCTTACAATCATGCAAAATCACTTGGATTTTTTTCTATTTATTGATAATTATCCTAGAAGCTTCAGGAGGGCTTTATTTCTATTTTCTTTGCTACATCCCAAGTACAGTACTAGGTCCACAATGACTAGTCATTAAAAATTGGTTGGATACAGGTCAGGGATTTCGCTCAAGTGGTACCAGGGCTACTTTGGAAGCACAAGGGCCGGAGTTGGATCCCCAGTACCACCAAAAAAAAAAAAAAAAGTTGGATAATTGATTTGATAGACCATTTTCATGTTGGAAATGCCAACTCCTTTTTCACCTCTCCAGGGCCACAAACTGTATAGAACAGACCAGAGATCAATGCCTCAGGTATTGGTAAGTATCAGAAGCATTTAGCTATGAAAATTAAAATGACAAAATAAACATTGGAGAGCCTGTGATTTCTACCAATGTTCTCCAAGCCCCACTAAAACCCGATGAGATAGATATTTGCTTTATTCAATTCATTTACAAACAAGATAATTGAGGTTAAAGAAGTTAAAAAATCTATTAAAGTTACATCTTTAGTAGTTGAGGATGCCCAGATTTGAACCTGGCCATTTGATCACACTTGAGAGCTTTCTTCACCCTTTTATCTCATTTGTCAGCTTCATCTCCCCATCAGCGTATCTCTAATTCTAAAGCAAAAGAAAACTGGAGCTAAATTTATCCTTCCCTGAAGACAGGACTTTTTAGAAAATATACTAGTATCATTTTTTTTTAATTTCTTAAAACATAAATTCATGTATTTTATCTCAGGTACCTACAGCTTGAAATCATCTGGGATTTGCCATGGAAAGCAAGTATAGTTAAATTTTATTTGCCACCCCACTATAAATCCCACATCTCACACACACACACACACACACACACACACACAAACACACACGCTGTACAAGACACAGGAAAAAAAGAAACAGAAGCTAACTCCTATTTCTGAAGTGTAGGGTTCTACTTTGACAATGCAACCAAACAACCAACTTGAAAGTCATCACGGTTTAGATCTAGATGTACCCTCAAGAGTCTCATGGGTTCAGGGGTGAGGCTTTTGGAAGGTGACTGGGTCATGTGGGCACTGTAGCTGACTTGCTGTGAGGAGGTGGGGCTCGTTAGACACTGGGCCCTGGGGGTGAGACCTAGAATGGTAACATTCTCCCCAGTACCTTCCTTTTCTCTCTGTCCCCCATCCACCATGACACAAGCAGTTTTCCTCCATTATGCTCCTGTGCCATGGTCCATCTGAATACGGATGTAAACCGTGAGCCAAAATCAACTTCTTTAAGTTCTGAATGTTGGGCATTCAGTGTCAGCAACAAAAATGTAACAAAGACAAGTGGTCTGTAAAAACTTTGCTGGGAGCTAGTATGTTCCCTTGGGCTTTCACATTTACTTCTAAATTGTTTTTCCCTTTCCTGGTAGATACATTCAGAATGGAGAAAGAAGTCAAAATCTAGGCAATATGTTTCATTTTCGTACCCTAAAAACTATCACTGGTTGTTTGTGAAACATTTTCGAATTGGGATCTTCTATCGTGCTGAACAAAACGCCCAGTTATGCCGGCTATCATAAACACGAAGCTCCTCGCTGGAGGAATTGAGCTGTCGCATGGTGCCCTTAGGGGGATTTTCTCTTCTAAGTACTGAATTGAAGGTCTAGGAGAATGGATTCTCTGTTTATCAGAGCAAATAAAATGTAAGTCTCCCAATACACTTAAAGAAAATTCTCAGACCACATATTGTTTCTCTTTCAATGAGCAATCCATGGGAAATATTTTATTATTGAAAAAAAAATCAATAAATAGCTTGGAGAAACCCAAGTAAGATATATGCTTACACAATTCCCCACAGTACTGAAACCTTTTTTTCTATATAAATATAATTATTTTTAAAAATCAAGTGAAAACACCTCTTGTGTGCTATTAAACACATGAACAGATCCAAAATAAATAACTTGAGGAATAGCCTAATTCTTTTTGATAGTCCATAGAATGTGATAATGGCAGAAATTCAGTTCCAAACAGGAAAGTTTTTATTAACCCCAAAACCCTGGTTAATTCCAGTAGAAATCCCATTTACAGATGATTATTTGATTATATATATGAAGTTCAGCTTGAAGGTGAAGAGCTTTGGATATAGTGCTATGTAAGTTCTATTAGTATTTCTGTTCCCATAGTGACAGAGTGTTCAGGAGAAAAGGATGAGGCTGTGGTCAGTGTGGAGGGAAGGCATGCAAAGGAGAAAGAAAAGAGCGAGAGAAAGGAAATCCAAGGTGAAAAAAGAAGAAACACATTGACCCTTTTCCAGATATGTCAAGAGCATTTGGGTCTAGACACTGTTGGATAGTAACTGGTCTTGGGATTTGAAGTATTTGTGCTTGATAATAATACATTACTGGAGATTGGTTTGTACAAATGCTTTGATCATAGAAATATCAGAATATAACACACATTTTAGAAGACTGTATATCCAGTCTTAGGTTTTTATATAAGATTTAAAATATCTTTACCCTCTTCCAAACAGTATTCAAGTGCTCCTTGGGCTATTTGAAATTGTCCCTGCACTTGCTAGTAGGCCAAACTCTTGGCCGCAGTGAGTAACTGAAAACCTTTATAGTTGGCCCTATTCTTGTGCCTGAAGTTAAAGCATTGGAGTCTAGATCCAGGGAAATGACACTGCCACTGACATGGAACAAAGTGCCTGCAAATTGTCATCCACAGGACATTAATCCAGTGATGTTTTTATCAGTTTTCTAGCAGGAGAAAGCTTGCATGATCCATTAAGTTCAAGAAACTTGAGTTTCACCAAAATGTAACTCCAGTTATGTGCTATTTCATCAAGCAGAATTTTTTGCCAAATTCTTCCACCACCTTTGGGCAAAGAATGTCTAGTAGCCAGTGTCTGACAGAATATACTTTAGGACACATCAGCCTAAATAAATACCTATTTCACCTCTTTCACCAAGCTGTCTATTCTCCTTCAAGAGTAACTGGATGACTACCATACATGGTACAGAAAACTTTACATAGTTGTATGAGATTTTTGAGAAGTAAAGATCTATTTTTAAATTATTTTAACATTTATATAACCCTCAGAGCTCCAGGCAAACTGAAATCATCCTCATTTTGGCAGAAGAAATAGACCTGGGACAGGATCATGACATAGTAAAATAAACAGAGCTTAGAAATTACTTGCTACATGGTCTCACATAAGGTCTGATCACCTGTGAGCCTCTAATTTCCCTACGTAATTTGTAGGTGGTGAAGTAGACCTCATCCACTGTATATGTTTTAAATGAAACATATGACAAATATTGGGAAAGCTCCTTTTCTAGGGCTAACACTCCATCAAAGCAAGCTCCCTTCCCCTTCTTCTGCCTTTCCCTCACTCTCCCCCCACTCCTGAAGCCCAAAGCAAACATTTCAGAAAAACTGACCAGATAAACAAACATCCCTCTTTAGCTCTAAAAGTGCAACTTCCAGAAACTCCCTTTGGCATTCCAGTCAGGGTGGAGCAGAGACTCAGGTTTAATTCCACTCACAGATGATGAGGCTTCTAGACTGTTCCTCCTGAGACTCGGTTCTGGAAAGGCCTCCTGTCAAAAAACACAGAGATCAATCTCATCCCAAAGGTCACCACATCTGTCACCTCCTGTCTAGACTATTGCAATGCTCGCAACCTGGACCTCCCACAGGGAACCGTCCACTGACAGCAGATGACCCAGACGTGACAGCATGCCTGCTAGTCAGCCTGCAGCAAGCCCAGCACACCCAGGAGGGATTCTCAGGCTTGGCTGCTGTTTGACATCAAGTCCAATTTACGATCGAGGCTCTCGAATTAAATCACTAGGCAGCAAAGAGCCGGGAGAGCTGGGATAACTGCATTCCACACAGCCCGCTGATAACTTGTTGGATGTAGAGGTATTGGGACACAACACAGATATCTCTTCATTCAGGTCTGTTTTCAATTCCGATAACTAAACCCACGTGTGCTTCTAGTTAACCGTGCAGGTATGCCGTGGCCAGGAGAGGTCTGCGTGCTGCCCTGACTCTCAGGACTGGAGACTGAGGTTCAGGGCCCCTTACATGTTTAAAGTAAATAAGCATAGAGAGGTTCATCTTGTAAAGCTCAGGAGTAGTTAAAATTCCCATTTTTGCTCAAATTCCAGCCCCTTCCAGACAAGTTATTTTCTTGAATTACTTAGAATTCAAAACATGTTACTGCTTACAAACCCAGAAGGTGTCACATTGGAATATTTTTCCCAGTAGGGAGAGTATCACTGACATTCTCTACCAGCTCTTCTGGTGAGCAATACATCATTATTCTCTGATGACCAATACCTCTGTTCTGTTCATTTAAAAGTTTCTGGAAAGAAGCTGTAAGAAAATATAATTATGTAACACAACCCTGCCTAACAGTAAGTGCTGGAGTTAAACAAACAGTTTCTGTTAGTGAAACAAGAAGAAATCTCTTCTTTGAAAAGATAATTGGTATTTTCCAGAACTCATCTGGTTTCATCTTGACCAAAAATTACACTAGTTGAATAACCATCCTTCAGCCTTTTAAAGACAGGAAGCTAATCTTATGCCTTGTCAATTTGTGTGTACTTTTATTTAGATGAATTCACCTGCCAGAAACTGCAGCGAAAAAGAGAGAAAGTATGTGGAAAGTTAGAAAGAAGCCCTAATTTTTCACACCAATGAAATAGTGCAAAGGACAAAAGTATATAATAGATCTTGAGAAATGGGAAGTAAAATATTCAAAATAGAGAGCAATAAGGAAGGGGAAGGGGAAAGGAAGGAAAGGAAAAGAAAAAGTCGATAGAAGGAAAAAATGGGGACAATTGAGTGTGATCATGATGTGTATGTACAATCTACCAATAAAGATTTAAAAAATGGGGACAATGCTTTTGTAAATGAGGAGGGGAAGAAGAGTTGAAGGGAGGGAGGGGATTAGGGAACAAAGAAGAATCAAGATATAATCATACACAGGTACAAATTCCTTGTGATGATATTTTCAATATGTATATTTAAAATATAACAATAACATTAGCTTGAAAAAAGGCAAAAAGAAATAAAGCCTTGTAAAACCAAAGACACAATACTATAGAGGAATCCCTCTCCTACCAAAGATGAATGTGGGGGGGCAGAGAAAGAGAGAAACAGAAATAGTGACAGAAAGGGAGAGAGAGAGAGATTGTACCTTGTAATTGGATTGTCCAGTCTACCACCATTTTCCACAGCACTGACAATTGAGAGATGATGGAGTCATAACCAAATCCCATCCTCCAGCTACAAATTTCCCAGACTTGGAGCTCAGAAGCAATGATAAGACAATTTCAAAGAGTGCTTTGCAAACAAATTGTTTTCTCTTTCTCTCTGAGCTATTTGCCCATAGCTTCTTTGTTTCAACCCAACCTGTGACAATCTTTTCCTTTGTATTTTTCTTCTTCTTCCCATGAAATATTCTCCCTTAACTATAGACAAAATATAACACTACACAAAAGCACGAGACCCTCTCCACCTCTATCTAAATGCATGAAGTCTCTGAGGATTCAGACACATTTGCTTCCAAATATTGCAGACACACTTTTGTATCAGAGTGACCAGGAATGAGCATATTATCACCTAGGTTTTCTTCTGCCCTCCAGTTTCTTCTCTGATAAAACTTAAGAGGGGTAGGTTTCCACAGTTCTTTTTTTTTTCCTTTGGATTCTTGGTGCATCACCCACACATACCAAAAGCGACCCCAAATTCAGCCAGCCACGTTTAAGAAAGAGTTCCCTTTGCTCCTTACAAGTTTTTTTGTTGTTTTTTTTTTTTTTTTTTCCTCACTGGGGAAGGAGTGCATCTCCACTCCCCTCTACAGGCCAAAGGTAGGATCTTGGGTTTGTTAATAATTCTTCACTGGCACAATCACAAAACATTAGTGATTTTCTTCTGCACCTTCCATTGTAGTCTACATTTTCTAAACTGTTCTCTATTCATTATTTCTATGTCTTTCAACATTGTCTTGTCCTGCATCAAATTACTAAGAGCTAAATAGCTCCAGGCCTGGGCGGTTGTGATACCACATGGAAAATCTGAAAAATAACTTCCAGGTTTTTTGTACAACAAGCAAAGAAATGCAAATATACATCCAGTGGTAAAAGAAGAAGCAGCTACATTTGTGGAAGATAATGGGAAAACATGTTTAGGGCAGGCTTGTGCCAATGAAAACAAAAATGTGGCACAAACAGAAAAGTTTATCAAAACTATAGGGAAATAAGAAGTGTGGCTCATGGATAAATCAGACATTGGATTTTAAAAGATCTGCATCCCAGTAGAGAGCCTCTCACAGCATCTCCAGGTAAGACTGAAGAATGATTGACAGGGTGCTGAGACATCTCAGGAGCTTTCAATGGGTGTTCCTGTCCCAGAGTCCACTTTGATTTGTATGATACACATTCCACATACATATGAACCTTTGACAAGGAAAAAGGTTACTCAAGCTCGGGCCATGAGATCCAACATGCGTGTGCTGCAGATTGGAGGTTTAGGGATTTCCTACGTCTTTGCATTTTATGTTCTACTTGTCTCTGAATAATGGGAGGCCCTAATTGCGCTACCTGTACTGCTTACACCAATACGATTGAAAGGAACAAAAGAAATTAATAATGCTCCAGCTGGGTAATCATCTTAACTGCCAGCAGGTGAAGTTATGCCACAAGTGTAGTTGTATAAGTGTTACATACAGTCATAGGTATCTGGTTTCTCTTAGTTGGTTGAGCTTGCAGGGGAAAAAAGAAGAATCACTTCTTGCATAAGAAATCTAATTTGCGTATGTTTCTTGGCTGCATTGATTTCTGCCTCTGAGAAATGTCTGTTCATTTCAGTTGCCCATTTTTGAATTGGGTCTTTAAACTTGGGGAGGCTGATCTGTTTGAGTTCTTTATATATTGTCGATAATAGCCCTTTGTCTGATACTCAACATCTCTGGCCATTCGAGAGATGCAAATGAAAACAACATTGAGATTCCACCTCACTCCACAAAGAATGGCTGCGATCACAAAGTCAACCAACGATAAATGCTGGCGTGGCTGTGGGGAGAAAGGAACCCTTCTACACTGTTGGTGGGATTGCAGACTTGTGCAACCATTGTGGAGATCTGTGTGGAGATTTCTCAG
>PVIC010048092.1:0-13661 GCA_004025085.1 Thryonomys swinderianus | reverse complement strand
CCATGGTGATAGTAAACACATCTAGAGTACAAATGTTGCTCTCTGTGAAAAGGAAACAAGAGTTCCAAAGAAAGTAATAGATTCCTGGGTTAAAGAATAGAAAATAAGAGGTGTTGTTGGAATATTTGGAGGTGTGTGGAAAACATGGGGCCAGTCTGATGGGCACCTTTGGCCAAAGTCGTTATAGTCTGAGCAGCAAACAATTCAGACTTGTCTTGGGTTTTAAACCAGAGGATAAAATATAAACATTAAGGAACTGTTTGTGACGACCCTATGAAGTAGATATTATGACTCATGGTTTATGTTTTTTTTTTTTTGAGACAGGGTCTCGCTTTATAGTTCAGGTTGTCCCTGAGCTCACTATGGAGCCCAGACAAACCTCTAACTCAGCAATCCTCCTGCCTCTGCCTCCCAAGTGTTGGGATTACAGGCATGAGCCACCAGGCCCGGCATTGTGGTGTGTGGTACTGATTGCTGGATGTGGTCACTGGGGATCGAACCAGGGACTTTGCACTTGCTAGGCAGGCGCCGGAACCACTGAGCTGAATCTCCAGCCCCAGTTTACCATACTTGAGGTAGTGGAGGAGGCAGGATTCATATCTAGACCCAAATGGTACCAAAGTGTCTTTATCAACCACTGCTTGCGATGTGCCTCCCCATTGTATGAGGCACAAAGAACCTCTCCCTGCTTGAAGGCTCTTGCCTGGGCTTTGAATTGAGCAGTGAGAAAGGGTTCTGTGTCCTTCCTTTTCCTTCCCAGGAACCTCCCAGCCCTATGGAGCCTCTGGTGACTTTGCGCTGCCAGCTGCGATCAGAGGTTACTGGACAAGAGCTTCACAATGAAGTCCCACTTCCATGTGTGTGGGGCCGCCTGTTGCCCTGGAGCGACTCTTCTGTGCTGGCCTATGACTCAGATAACGATGCAGTCCTGTTGGGGAATTCTGGGGGAAGGAGGGAGTCGAAATCAGAGGGAGAGGGAGCAGCAGGGTGGAAACTTGACATCCCATTCGTAATCAGCCCTCCACGCCTCCACACTTTCCTCGATAGCTTGGCTCCTGTCTTCCTCATTTGTTCACATTTCCTGGGGGGCGGCAGTGAGGGCTGAGCATTCCCACACTGCTATAAAAATAACAAAGGTGATGAATGGCCCCAAACAGCTAGAAAGGGAAGGAATAGCCCTCCTTCCCTGCTCTCCCTGGGCTCTAGATAAATTGCACCTGTCGAGACTGGAGCTGGGGAGCTTTAGCTGCGATGTGGTTAGGGGGTCTCTGCCAGGCCCTCCTCCTCCTCCTCCTCCTCCTCCTCCTCTTCCAGCCAGGAGTCTGCCCTGCCAGCTAATTTTAAAAAGAAAGAAGAAGTCAGGAGTCTAGTTCTCTTAACTGCTAAAAGCCTGTCTCTCCAGGGTGTGGGGATCGGCTGTCTGCAACGGCTTGGTTTGCTCGTCGATGACAGAGCCCACCTGTGTGCTCATGACACATCGGTTCTTTGCTGTACCTACGGCTGATGCTTACGTGGCTTGAACGCAGACAGGTCCAGAGGCGAGAGGGTGGATGAAATGACCTTCCTCAGCTACTGTCCGGCAAGCTCATCAGATTCTGTAAGAAAAGTGGGGGGCAGGACCTGCCGAGCGTCATTCCAGCGTGTGATCTGACCAGTCAGGTCCTCACCCTGTCTTCTATTTAGTGTGTTTGTTTTACTGCGGCCGCCAGGTTTCAAAGTAGGGAAGTATCTTCTCTAAGAGCTCAGAGCCTGCGGCCGGGCTGTGCCGTGTGTGTTAACGGAGCAGTAGGGAATGTCACTTTCTCAGTCCGAGCAGGAGGCTCTGATCTTGGGGGCTGTTATCAGAAGTTCCAGAGATGTGCGTGATCCGGGGAGACCTAACGGTTGGCCGGTTATACTCTGAGCATGGCTGACTGTTTCATTAATCAAGTTTCAATGGGACACAGCCACACCCAGTCACTTACGTGCTGCCGATGGGGGCTCAGGCCCCCTGACAGCACAGCTGAGTAACAGGACAGAGATCTTTTTTAAAAAAATTATTTTTATCAGTACATTTAATATATACATGATGATCACATTCAACATTGAGAGTTTGTGCCAGCGTATGACACATCTTGAGTCTCGTTTTTTTCCCATTCTCCTGCCCTCCCTACGACCCCTTGCACTCCCATGAACATAAGCATTGTTCCTTTTTTTTAAACCATTACATTTCTTCTTTCCTTTCTTTACTTACCCCCACTTTCCCTGTTCCTTTTGAACATTTTACAATACCTATCATACATTCTGGACCTCATTTACACCTTCAATTTCTCATACTAGAGAAAAGATACGATATTTATGCATCTGTGTCCTATTTATTTCACTTACGAGTTTGTAGGACAGAGATCTTACGGCCTACAGAGCGTGAAGGAGTCACCATCTTCCTGTAAGGGACACTCTGCAAAGTATTGGACAAGTCCACAGAGCGAGGAGGTGGCCGGAGTGGGGACAAAAACCTTTCGGGTTCTGAATTCTAGAAATGTAAATTTTGACACCGATTTTCAAGGTGTCTCCGCTGCAGCCAGGGCTCAGATGGGCCATGCCCAGCGGCCAAGGAAGAGGAAAGGAAGCAGCAGGGGCCCTAGCCGGGGCACAGCCTGCTGCATGGCTCCTGCCCCAGTGCCGCTCTGTGTTGGCCCTTCCCCAGCGGGCGTCTGGGTCTTCGCCAGGCGGTCGGTCTGCACCGGAGCCTCCATCTCCGTGTGAAGTCCGCTTCCTGGTGGAACAGCTGCTCCATCTCCTACGGCCTGTGCCAGCTTGCTCTGTCTAGCCAGATGCCAACCATTAAGTCCCACGTCTCCTCCAGCCGCTTCTTTTCTCTGGGCCCTGATCACTCGAAACTAGGTTTCAGTATCGCAGATGGAGGTGGTTATGAAAGTGTATCTGTAAGTGGAGGAAGGGGGAAAGGTTGTCAGCATGGAGAGAAGCTGGTGTGTGTGTGTGTGTGTGTGTGTGTGTGTGTGTGTGTGTGTGTGTGTGTCTAAGGGGTATCGGGCATGGGCTTTGTGCAGGAAGAGAGAGGGCAAAGGTCTGGGGAAGGGAGGGTGTGGGGGCCTGTCAGCAGCAAGAAGAGTGATTTAAAATCAATTTCTCAGCCAAGAAGAATCACCCTTGCCAGGGTGAAATGCAATGTGAAATAGGAAAGAAAGGCCCTGCCACGATATGCCTTGGGCCTTTCTGCTTATGAAGAAAATAAATAATGTCCTCCATGAGGCAGCCAGCTGCCTGGGTCATCATAGCAGGGCAGATGTGAGGCACTACCAGCTCTGGCCACCAGACTGGAGACATCATGAAGGGTGAGGCGCTGGAGGACTGCCTCGGGACTAGGTGACCGACTTGAGTTCCAGGCCATCCAGGAGGGCATACTCACTGCAAACCCACGGTGGCATACAGCTGGCCCACAGTTCTGACGTGCCAAGGCCTGCCGGTAATGAACCAAAGTTCAATTTAGTTTAGGTTGCCGGGGGCTCTCGTGATTGAAGCGACCACGTCAGGTGACTGAGGTAACTCAGGTCAGGCAAGGGCTCTGACACTGAAACCTTCCTGGGCACCACCTCTGTCTACGGCTGTCAGCTGAACTCCCCCAGATGGCTTTTTCTATCAGCTACTCCGGGCCTCACAAGTCCCAGTTTCATCGGCAGAGAGCAACATACTCTACTTCCTTGGTTCTGACTTAAGAAATCTCAGGGGTGGGCTCTATGGGGCGGAGCTTGGCCTCGCTGGATCCAGGTCCCACTGAAACTGAATGTCTGGGATGGATATGCAGTTCCCAGAGGCAGAAGGATCGGCACACACAAGCCGTGATGTCCACCCAGTGCCCAAAGCCCCGCCCTAAGCCTGCTGGTATGTTGGAGAGGGTAGTCTGTACCAGAAACTGTGCTGGGCACAGGAGACATAGGGGAAGTCCAAGATTGTTCCTGACCTAAAGAGACTGTTGTCTGGGGATAGAGGAGGAGTTACAGAACAAGGCCATGAAGGTACAGATAGAAATCCCCAGAGAGTGCAGGGGGGAAAAGAGGCCCTAGTGGGGGAGGGGTCTTCCACCTTTTTCCTGGTGATATTTGCTAGCTGCTCTCTGGAGAGCTGATCCTGACTCTTGGAGGATTTGGGGAAGTGACGTTCGTTCCTTCACCCCTTTCCTTTTTCCTTTTCTGGCTTTGCCGGACACCCCTTTCCGTGGGAGGCCTGGGCTACACCTTAGCTGATCTCCCGTGTCCTTCTCACTGGCCTCTGGCTTCCTCAGGCCAAAGCCCTTGTTAGCTCATCCTGGCATGTCCGGGTCCAGCCCACAGCTTGCCATGGGCCAGAGTCCCTTCTCCCCATCGGCTCAAACCCCTTGAAGAAAGCCTCACTTGGCCATTAAAGAAAGACCATCTAGGGCTGGAGATTTAGCTCAGTGGTTCCAGCACCTGCCTCACAAGCGCAAGGTCCTGAGTTCAATCCCGGTAACCACATACAATGCTGGGCATGGTGACTCACGCCCACCAGCCATCAATACCACATAGCACAGTGCCAGGCGTGGTGGCTCACGCCTGTCATCCCAGCACTTGGGAGGCAGAGGCAGGAGGATTGCTGAGTTCAAGGCTTGCCTGGACTACATAGTGAGCTCAGGGCCAGCCTGAACTACAAAGCGAGACCCAGTCTAAAAAAGAAAAAAAAAAAAGAAAAGACCATCTAGTGGCTGCCAGCTTGGGTCCCTGCCTGGAAGAAGTCTCTGGCCCTTCAGTATGACAGCTGCTCCTCTTGCCTTTGGCTGCCAGAGCAGCTCAGCCTGCTTTAAGAAGGGACCAGACTCCCCACAGAGGCCAATACATAGGAAATCAGTTGAAAATGTTTATATACACAGAAAACACTCAACACACAATATCCAAAGAGCATGGAGGGTTCTGATTCACTTTTATTGTTTCCACTACCAGAAGGAGGTTAACCTAAGTCTGCACTGGAGGGTGGGGTCAGGAGGTTACTGAAACTACCTCAATAGCATCCTCATTCTTTCCAGTGTGTTGCTTCCCCCGGGCCAACTTGACGGCCTCCTGAACGTGGAAGGCGTGGTTCTGGGTGGGGTGGCGAATGGCGTGGAGGGGTGCAGAGGGTGTGTGGGAGGCAGGACCTTGAGGAGTACCGGCACCGACTCTCCACATTGAAAATGCACGTTTATGGGCTTTGTCTCTTTAGCCTGTGGTCTCCTCACTGTGGAGCTTATATTTTTATTTGCAAGAATAAAAGTCAGTGGCAGCTGATGTGGCCCTCTGGAGTTGGAGGCAATAACCATTGTGGGCAGTGCAGCCTGGAAAATAACTGTAATAATAATAATAACAAGCAACAAGGAGAAGACAGCTTTTTGAAAGTGGCTGATGAATGCCTATAGGCTCCTCAGACCTCCAGCAAACAGTCACACACATATCCCCAGGGCCCTGCAGCCCCCCAAGCCCCATGTGAACCACTGCAGAGGGAAGAAGCTGGCCGAGTCTGTCTTGGGAGTCCTGCTACTGGAGGGCTGAAGCACCAGTGTGCGTTATGCCTGGAACAGGGAGGAAAGGGAGATAAGTATCTTCAAGCCTGAGTCTCCTCTTCGCTACAAAAGATTCTTTTCCCCCAGTACTGGGGTCATATGCAGGACCTTGTGCTTATGAGGCAGGCATGACACCACTGGGCTTCGTCCTGGGTCCTGGAAAAGTTGGGAGGCTTATACCAGGTCGTTTATGTAAGGTATCAAGCACAGAGCCTGGTGCTCAGCCTAATGCAGATTCTTGGTTTGTTTGTTTTGTTTTTGTACCAGTGATTGAACTCAGGACTTCGTGCTTGCAAGGCAGGTGCCAGAATCACTGAGCTAAATGCCAGGCCCTGCCTTACACAGATTTTTTGCAGTGATGTGGCCACATCTTTCTTCCGATCCCAAGACTAAACTTGGAGCAAGTAACGCTTTTTCAAGAGGAGGAGGAGAAATCCAAAGCGGAGCACTTGGGTTTGATCTAGCTCCTCCAGCACACCCACTGCAAAGGACTCAGAATGTGCCACCCCCCAGGCCGGTGGAACCCTTCCCTTCCCGACTCCTGCCCAGCTCTGCCCTCTCGCCTGGTCTCGTTGATTGCCTGCATCCCTTCGGCTGCCCTCACCACAATCTGTCCTTTGTTTTGCCTGTGTTCTCTATCTCCTGACCTCCTGGGGCAGGGCTTGTTTTTGATGATGTGAGAGCTACGAAGATGGCTGTTATTGGTTTCCTACTGTGGGGGGCTGGGAGTTAACGTGTGCCAGATCCTGCCGAAGTCATGTACTTTCTAATCCACAGAGCGGCCCGGGGTGGAGGCATGAAGCTCTCCACCCTGCGGGAGAAAACCAGGGCTGTGCGGGTTGAGTGGTTTGCCCTGGGTCATATCATGGTGGGGAGGGTTGGAGGGGCTGGAGCTCAGGTTGCTTAGACTATGGCTGGTCTCCAGGTTCTCCTCATGGCCCCAAGTGCCTCTAAAGCGAGACAGGAACCTGAGATCTAACAGATGTTCAGTTAACGGGCTGAGCTCAGCCCACTTGTCCTCAAAAGATCAGGTGCCCTGTCCACCAAGTGTCTCTCTCAGGGCCTCCTGGAGGGAAGGCGCTGTAGAGAGCGCTCAGGGGAATCTGTCTTTCTACTGCTTTTGTGGGCAGTAATAATTTGTCTTCTGCTTGAACACTTGCAAAGCCAGAGGATGCATTGCCCTCAGCTGTCTAAGTGAGCACTTGGGTGTATATGGTCTTGCAAGTGTACTCCCAGAAAGGCAGCTTCGATATCACCTGGAATCGTTCTAGAAATGTAGTGCTGGGTTTGGTTCCAGATGTTCCAGCTGTGCCCTCCTCCTTGTACGCAGGAGCAGGTACTGTAAATTTGCTGTGATTCTGAGCCTTGGGGCTGGGGAGAGTACAGAGACCAGCCTCGGTCGAGCTGTCTGGAAGCCCTGCCCAGCCAAAATGCCCTTCCTGGCCAAAGGCCAGGGCTCCCTCTAAGGCTCCTAGCCATCCTGCAGTGAGAACTACATTCCGGATCTTGTTTGCGATGTATACACATGTGTGGGTTGAATTTCATTCATGCCAGAATCTGACACATAGGCAGAATTTGTGTAGCAAGCATATGGCCGGGAACCCTCAGATAACATGCTCAGTGGGGACCCGTTTTGAACCAAGATTTCTAGTGAAAACGTAAGTCAGCAAAGAAATGAAAGCTGGGATATGCACAGAGGAGTCCTGAGGTTTCAAATATAGCAGTTCCGGTGTGTATGCATATGTGTGTGTGTGTGTATGTGGGTGGGTGGGCGGGTGTAAAAGAATGTGTAGTGTATGTTCAACTGTGTGGTGGGTTATGTGTAGCTACGTGTCAATTGCATGACTACTCGTGCACTGTGAGGTGTGTAAGGCCTGAAGGTGATTGTAAACCTGTGGGTGGGTGGGTGGGTGGTGAATAAGTGGACAGTTGTATATGTGAGTGTGTTTATGAATGCAGGTGTGTATGATGTGTGAATAGTGGGGTAAATGTGTGTGCAAGGGCCTGTGCAAACGTGGGAGGACTTATGAGACTTCAGTGTGAGCTCACGGGGGTGGAGCACAGCGGAAGTGGCCGCGTGGGCTTTCATGCACTTGTGCGTCTCCCAAGTGCTCCTGGCGACCCAGACTCCAGACTGCTCTCCAGCCCCTGTTTTCAGAGCCTGCTGGTATTTTACGACTGAGCCTCCCAGGCACCATTTAGATGTTGTCCAAACAATCTGGCCATTCAGCAAAAGATCCTGACAGATGGAGCACAAGTTCCTCGTGTCCCAGGCCCACTGCGGCCCACTGCGGCCCACTGCGGCCCACTGCGGCCCACTGTGGCCCACTGTGGCGCAGCTGATTTAGACAGACCCTTCCCTTGGCCCTCCTGTGGTCAGCAGTCCTCCTCCTGGCCGCGGTCTGGAACGACTAGGCGCACGCCAGGTCGGGGAAGCTGCTCCAGCTCATCTGGTTCTCCTGGCAAACAAGGGAGCAGGGTCCGTGTGAACTCCTTTGGATTTGGTCACCGGGGCGTGAGGCTGAAGCGTGGCCTCTGTATTCCTGCTGTCTTGCTCTGAAACTTTTGGCAATGTAGAAAATCATCTTAAGAAATATCTTTTATTATTATTATTATTTATTTATTTATATTTAAATTTCTTTTTGCAGTACTGGGGGTTGAACTTGGGCCCTTGTGCATCCAATGTTGGCATGGTATCACTTGAGCTAAACCCCCAGCCCTAGGAAATCATTTTAATACATTGCAAACAGGCTCGCCATACGCCACAGCAAACAGGTCACAGTTTCCCACATTCTTTAGATGTGACAAAGGGTTGGAGATGGAAGCTGAGGACGCACTTGAAGGACTTCAGATAGAAAGGCCGGAACTGTTCCTTACGTTTTGTCCTTACTGAGAAATAGTATGGCTCACATTTTATAAGCCCCTCATCTGAGACTTGGTGGTTAAGTGACCTGTCTAAGATCAGTCAGCTGGGTCAGAGTTTGGAGGAAACGGTAAGACTGTACTGGGTTCACAACTTCTGAGTAAGGACCCCACCTTAGGACACATCGTGTCATCTTGATTTCCTTCCATAGACATCCACACTCAAGTTCTGGTCTTTCCTACCATATTTTTATTTTATTTTATTTTATTTATTTTATTTTTTTTTTGAGACAGGGTCTCGCTTTGTAGTTCAGGCTGGCTCTGAGCTCACTATGTAGCCCAGGCAAGCCTCGAACTCAGCAATCCTCCTGTCTCTGCCTCCCGAGTGCTGGGATTACAGGCGTGAGTCACCACGCCTGGCTTTCCTACCATATTTTTTATTGCTAACATCCCTTTATCCCTGGAACTTTTGACTCCAATTAAAGGTAGACAAATCAAGAAAAAAGTCAAGCTGTGTGTCTGCTCTGTGCCAGGTGTTGTGAGGGCGACCAAAAAGAAACTAAAATGTGGCCGTTCCTTATGATCTGCTCAGGAGCCAGCCTCCAACACCTGTCAGTTCCTCACGGGCCATGGTGGGTTAGTCATTTGTTCATTTACTTCACTGATGGGGCCATCTGTTTTCTTGGCTCTCTAGCAACCAGCCTTCCTCCCTCTCAGAACTGCACCTCACATTTCCTTGGGGAACTCTCCTCCCTCACCATATGGTGTTCTTGGTGTCGCTTTGTCCCTGAATGCTGGCATAGAGTGTGTGACTCATGTGTGGCCAGTCTCAACACTGTCTTAACGTGGCCACAGGAACTGACTCGGGGGTGGTTATGTGCGTCAGGCGAGCTGAGCAGAGGGGAGGAGACTTTGGCTCAAAGGGGAAATGCTCAAAGAAGGGGAAATACTCGCTTTCTGAGAATCAAGACTCTAATACATGAGCAGTGCATCTTCCTGTGGAGCTAGAATGGAAACAGATGGAAAATGGAACCCAAGAAATGGGGACATTGAGCCTCTGTGACTAGTTATGCTGGGACAGGTATATTAGCTGGTGTGTAGACTAAGACTGTATCATAAAGACACTGATGTGTGCAAACCAAGTACATGTCCTTCTCAGGAAACAGTTTGGGGACCGTGGGATGGCTTTGCCACCCTCAACTTCTGGATCCTACGTCTAGGTTCAAAGTGGTGTCTTAATACTTATTTACTCCTTAGCAGAAAGGAGAAAGGGAGCAGGAGATTTTTTTTTTCGAAATTAATGATCAGCTTTGTTGAAATATAATTTACAGCCAATAGAATTAACTTATTAGTGTAGTCTTAGGATTTTTGACAACTTTTACTGCTATGTAACCATCTTTGTAATTAAGGTAGAGAGCATTTCGATTCTTTGTGGTCAATCCCTTAATCCAGCCCTGGCTCCAGTGACAGCTCATCTTCTAACAGTGTCATTTTGTGTTTTCCAGAATTGCATAGTAATGGTATCATATAATATATACTTGTTATTTTCTGCCTTTTGGACTTAGCATAATGGTTTTGAGGCTTAGCACTTTGTTGCAAGTATCATATATTTTGCCTTTCTAAACTGACTAGGTCTTCAGTATAGTGTTGTACGGATACTGAAGAATAGCCGTCATTGCTTTGTCTTTAATCAGAGACGCAAAAGATTCAATCTTTTGACACTAAGTAATCTGTTAGCTTTTGGCTTTTCATAGATACTTTTACCAGGCTGAAGAAATTCTTAATTCCCAAATTGTTGACTATATTTAAATGAGGAATGAATGTCAAATTTTCTCAAATACTTTTCTCCACTTAATGGAGATGATTGTACAATATTTCTACTTTATTCTGTTGATGTAATGACTTATATTGTTGGCCTATTAAATCAATCTTGTGTTTTGGGAATAAGTGTCACTGGATTTATTACCCTTTGACACACTATAAGTTTGTAATATATTGTTAAGTCTCCTTGCATTCATAATGATGAGAGACAGTCTCCTGTAGTTCTTTCATAATGTCTTTGTCAAATTTTGGTATTAGGGTAAAGTTGGCCTCAGAGAACAAATTAGGAAGCCTTTTTCCCTTTTGTATTTTCTGAAGGAGTTTGTGTATCATTGGAGTTAGTTTTTCATTAAATGTTTAGTAAGATTCACCACAAAGACATATAGGCCTGTAGTTTTCTTTATGGTGAGGATTTCAAATCCAAATTCAAGTTCTTTAATAAATAGAATGATTTTTCAGGACACATTTTCTTTGGAACTGACTTCTATAGTTTGTGTCTTTCAAGGGATTTGTCTCTTTCATCTAAGTTTTTGATCTATGACTTACTTTTGTTTATACTTTCTTCCTGTGCTGTGTTCTGGGGAATCAACACAAGGGTGCTTTGTCACTGAGCTGTGTTCCTAATCTTTTTTATTTTGAAATAGGATCTCACTGAATTTCTCAGGCTGGGATGGTTCTTATGATCCTCCTCCCTCAGTCTCCCGAGTAGCTGGGATTATAGACATTTATTCTGTAACTGGTTGACTGTGCCTTTGATATGCCCAGTGTTTAGTAATTCTTGTCTTCTGTTTTGAGATTGGTAACTTATGTGTTAATTACTTTTTATTTAATGAGTATAGTCAGAGTTTATCAAATATACTGATTTTTAAACCAAAAAGATACTGATTTCATTGATTTTGTTCTATTTTCTTTTTAATAGGTTTTGACTCATCTCTTTGGTTCATTTTCTATTTTATAGTAGAAGCTTAGATTGTGGATCTTAAATTTTTCATTTCAAATATGATATTTAAAATATGTTTTATAGGCACTATTTTATCCACATCCTATACATTTTGATATGTTGTTTTCATTTTCATTAACTTAAAGATAGTGTTTAATATTTCTCATGATTTCTTTGACTCCTGTATCATTCAAATATGTTGTTTAATTTCCAAATAGTTAAAGTTTTACAGACATCTTCTTCTTAATGATTTTTAGTTTAAGTATGGTCAGATATTCCGGCACTTATAATTTATTATTCATTTTATGGCCCAAAATATTGTCTATAGTTATAAATATTATTTGTTTACTGAAAGTGTATATGAAGTGATTGAGTGGAGTGTTTAAAAAAAGTCAGTTAAGTGAAATTTTTGATAGTAAGATTCAAGTCTTACTGCCTTTTTTGTAGTTATTCTTTCAAATATTAAGGTTAGAGTGTTGAAATAGTCAACTATCATCATGATTTTGTCCATTTCTCTTTTCAGTTATATTAAATTTTTGCTGCATGGTTTTTGCTACAAGTACATGCGTATTGTATACTATTATACTGTTTAATGTACTGTCTCATTATCACTATGAATTGTCACTTTTCTGGGAAGGTTTGTTGGACTTGTTGTTGCTCTGAAATATTCTTTTTTCTTTTTTCCCTTCTGTAGCAGAGATTGAACTCAGGAACTTATGCTTGTGAGGCAGGTGTGATACCACTAAGCTAAATCTCTGATTCTGAAATATTCTTTATCTAATATTAAAATAGCCATCCAAGCTTCTTTTGATTAAACTTTCCGTAATGTTTCTTCCCATTATGACTTGCCAAGCTACTTGGTCTATAAAATTAAAATAGATTTGATTTATATATTGTATAGTTGGGTATTGATTGTTTTAGTTAAGCTGGCAATCTGTTTTTAATTGACATATTTAGACCATTTATATTTATTATAATTGTCAATATGATTGGCTTGACATATGTCACTTTCTTACTTCGTATTACATGTCCCATGTTCTTTGTTCCTCGTTATTATCTTCCTCTCTTCTTTTAGATAAATTTTAATTATTCTATTTTATTCCACTGTAGATTATTACACTTTGTTTTGTTTCATTTATAAAAAGTTTTTTTGAGACAGAGTCTTGCTATGTAGTTCAGGCTGACCTGAAATTCTCTATGTAGCCCAGGCTGGCCTTCAGTGCATGGTGATCCTCCTGCCTCAGCTTCCTGAATGATAGGTTTACAAAAATGTGCTTTGCAGTTCAGGCTGGTCCTGAGCTCACTATGTAGCCCAGGCAAGCCTCGAACTCGGCCTGTTTTGATTTATGAGTTTATTTAAGCGCGTATATATTTACCTACCACAGAATACCTTTAATAGACATTTATGTGGAAGGTAAGTACTCCTGGCCGTTGTACTGAAGTTGTCATATATTTTATTTCTGTATGCAGTATGAGCCCAAAATTTCTTGTTTTTAAACATGCAATATCTTTCAAAGTGATTTTTGAAAAGAAGAGAAAAGCCCTTTATATTTATCTCTACATATACCACTCTGGGGACTTATAATTCCTTTGCGTCTGTCTAGAGTTACTTCTGACAGTTCCCTTTAGCCTGAACAGCCTTCTTTAATATTTCCTGTGGTGCTCATATGCTGGTAATGAAGTTTTTTGCTATGGGGTGCCCAAAAGTGTGCATCTTAATCTTCATTTAAATATATATTCACTGAGTAGATTGACTTATTTTTTCTTTCAGTGTGTTAAAGATATTTTACTCCTCTGTGTACCATCTTTGCAACATTTCTGTAAACATCAAACTACTTTAAAATAAAACTTAGTAAAAATGAATGGATTTAAGCTACATGCACCAGTAGAGGTAAAACTCACAAATACGATATTGGTTAAAAGAAATCAAGGAGAAGAGAGTGGACAATGTAGTAATTATTCATTTCATTATGAAAGTGCATTTATAAATAGCATTAGGAATACAGACAATAGTTACCTGAAGAAATAATAGGCACAATAGATAATTCTAAGCTCTAATGATAACCTGCATTTTGACCTGGGTGGTGACCACACTGCATTAGTGTATTTATTATGATTATGATTATTGTTATTATTTTTGTGGTACTGGGGATTTGTGGACCCTCATGCTTCCAAGGTAGGCATGGTACCACTTGAGCTAAATCCCTGGTCCTTCAATTTTTATTTATTATTGAGCAGTATACTTAACACTTATTTCTATGTGTATAGATTTTTTTATTGGTACATTTTATTGGTACATTATATATACACATCACAATTACACTCCACATTGAGAATTTGTACCAGTCTATAACACAATTTAATTCTCATTTTTTCCCTCAAAATTTTTTTTTTTTTTGAGACAGGGTCTCACTTTGTAGTTCAGGCTAGCCCTGAGCTCACTATGTAGCCCAGGCAAGCCTTGAACTCAGCAATCCTCCTGCCTCT